>JAJMBS010000026.1:0-37471 GCA_030572775.1 [Lipomyces] yamanashiensis
ATATTAGAAATATTATGTAAGCTGTTTTGTTTGTACAGTAATTGATGGCGTGCTGCACTATTGACAAAATTTCACGTCTAACATATGCCAAAGCAACGCTTACAGCTCTCCTCAGCACCCCCGACACTTCCACTGATCCAGCCTCTACCCGCACTACATGCATCGCCAATGCATGTCAGCGCTGGCAGTCTGACTTTGATATCGAAACCGGCCACACCTCGAAGCCGAACACGCCTACGGAACAGCAAAGGGCACCGACTCGCTACATACAGATCCAGCCACCGGTCACGGTCAGTGTGAAAGTCGGCAATCTTCCCATTCGGAAATTTCTACGGGGCCCGCGCCCACTTCTGAGCTCTATTGTGGAACTTAGAACAGGTCACGGACGCTTTGGAAAACACTATGAACGGTTTGACCTCCAAGGTCTGAACCCCCAGTGTAGCTGTGGTCAGGACGACACGGCCGCGCACTCCTTATTATCTTGCACCAACACCCAATACAAACGACACTTACTTGGCCACCAACTGGACGAACGATATCTGCTAGGTCACCCGCAAGGTCTCCAACAGACTCGCTTCTTTCTAGAATACCAAGAACCCAACACCCCGGAGGCCCCCGAGCTTAGATCGTGTGACTAGTCCCAAGTCTAGTCTCCTAGCGAGATAATTCTGGCGAACAGGCTCGAGCTTTATTAACGGAACACAAGAAGGAAGGTTGAAATACTGGATATATGAATTTATGTTTTACATCGAAGAATGACGGCTGGTCTTAAAGGAATCCAGTAATTGGTATATGATGAGTTAGGATTTATGTAATTTTGATATGTCGTGTACTACTTAGCGTCAATAAAATCTACAACAACAACAACAATCCTCCTCCCGGCCCCGCTCGCACTTTTGCGTCCGTGGCCAGACAGGTCGTTCCGAAGGAAGCTCGCTACGCACCTACTGGGCGTCTTCCCGCAGTCATCTACGAAGACCTTCCACCTGGCCTTACTTCTGCCATGATTACGGACGCCCTTCCTGAGTCTTTCATTTCTGGAGAGGCTCGCATTCTCTCCTATGAGGGCGAACTAAACTTCGTCGTCGAAACTGCCACCCTCGCCGCTGCTGAGCTGCTCCTCGCCAACCCTCTCGAGATCTCCCAGCTCTCTCTCACCATCTCTCCTCGGCGTCTGCCATCTTTTGCCGACCTCCATCGTCAGCAGACTTATCTCATCTCTAATGTTCCAGCTCTTCCTTCTTCGTCGGCTTTAGCCACCTTTGCTCCGCTTCTCGAATACTACGGTAAAGTCACCGAAGTGTCTCCTCATCTTCCTTCCCCGACGCAACGCGCTTTCAATGGTCTTTTTGACCTTACTATCGTTCTTTCCGACGTCTCTCGTCCTCTTCCTTCCCGGGCAAAGATCAACATTGATGGTGTCCCTGCGGAAGTCACCATCTCCCTCATCAAAAAAAAAAAAAAAATAATCCATGACATAGTGGCTCACCATTTGGCCATCTATTTGACCAAAGCTTTATTTATTTAATTATAAATGGAGTGATACTTGAACTTGCGTTAATAGCGCTACTATCGAAATCAAATCCTGAGGAATCAGGTAACTCACTGACCGCCATGTGATGTAGTGCTATACTGAAGCATCGCTACCAATAGTCTGAACAGATTCAAAAAAAAAATAAAAATTAAAAATTAATCGCCCTGCTCTTGATCGTCATGGTATCCGCCAATTCACGGATGATTTCATCCCAATCCAAGGTTATTCGTGGCATTATTTGGTCTGGCTGGGTCCGCGCCGAGTGTTGTATCGTGTTCGCGGCTTTCCCCCGATTGCGAAGTGGCAGCCAGTGTATGATGCAGTGGCCACTGCTGGTATGAAGGTCTTCTCACCGCCGGTGTCTCCTCGCTATGTGTCTGTCGAGGACCAGCCCTCCTCTCATCCTCCCACTCGTTTACGCCTTATGTCGGGCGAGGTTGCTCAGGCCGGGCATTTTCGGCAGGTCCACCTTCGGATGGGACGTGGATTCTATGATCTTCAGGAGCCTCGCATTCTTCATGAGGCGTATCTTTTCTGGAAGCAGAGGTGGTCGGTGGTGGCACGTCTTTATAAATGGCGCCCATCGCGTGCTCACTCAGTCTGTTCATCTTGTCTCACTACACCGAAGTCCGACCATGCGATTTTACTCAGCGGTTTCTGCTGCTGCTTTTAATCGTGGAGAACTGGAACAGCCTCTCTTTTGTGCATTGTGTCAAGCTGCTCTGGATAATCAGGAACACCGTTTCTTCGAGTATCGGTATATTCATCCGTTGTGGGTTTCTTGGGGATGGTCAGCCAGAGAGTGTCCTGGCTGGTCCTTTCGCCTTTGGGCGTGCTCAGGTTCATTCATTTATTATTCATGAGGTCTATTTGCGTCATCGTTGGCGACGACAACATCCGTCAAGGGTGTCTTAGGAGGATCTGGAGTGGTTTCAGGGGTTGTTTGCACGTGCTCGGAGTGAGATGTAGAGGTTTGTTTGTTATATTTTGCCAAAGGTCATGAAGTATTCGGTTTTCTCTTTTTTGTTCATTTTGCTATTATCTCTTTTTTCTTCACCGCCAGCTGTCTATTATTTTGTGATTTCTTCTTACTCTTTGTATTCATTAGAATAGTAATCTGATTCCAGGCTAATTGCCTTTTTTGATAAAAAAAAAAGCGTTTTTAATGGGTTTTACGCTTATCCAAGATGGTAATTGCAAAATTAAGCAATATTTTGTATTATTTCCATGTTTTGGCTCACAATTGAAGTGGGATAATGTTATAAAATGCAGGCTACGGTACACAACGCACCTTGTGAGCAGAAGGCTGAAGGCTGGTCGCATACGGCTCCGCGACGCGACGTGTGCATGTCGAGGCTGCCGCACGCTCGTTCCTCCTTTCTTGAGACCGTCCGTTCATATCCAAATCAGTAGAAACACCGTGTTTTGGACCGGATAAGGCGGGCTTAAGAACAGTTTTATTTTATTGTGTATCTTTTGCTCTGGATAGTTGGGCTTTTGGAAGAATTTTTGTGTGTGAAGTTCTTGTTGCGTTTATTGATACCATCCAGTGTTGAAGCCATTAGCTACAATCCAAGAAGCACCCACAGACTTTGGCTCTTTTCTCATTACAAGGCGCTTTATTTTACCTGTGAGTCGCAACAGTATTATTCTACTATTTAAGAACAAGTATAACTAATTGGACTAGTCATATAACCAAAATGCGTAACTCCAATCAACTACAGGCACTGCAGGATCGTGTGACTGCGCTGCCATATTTGACGTTGATCGTCTCCGGCACAATGGTTTCGCTCTTTGTGATTTCTACCGTGATGTTTCCGTCTTTGACGATGTTGTTTGCATTGAATCCGTCAGCGGTGTTGCATGGTGGTTTTCATCGGTTATTGACGTATCCATTGGTACATCAGAACTTCTTTCATGTGTTCTTTAATGTCTTCGCTTTGGTTCCTGTTTTGTCGTCGTTTGAAGAGGAGACCGGCACAATCGGCACTGCTGGATGCTTAGTTTGTATGTTGAATTTTTTTTTTATCTCTCTTTTGACTTATTGCTGACGTTAAGAATTGTAGTGTTCAGTGTCTTGCCAGGCTTTGCGTACGTTAGTCTAAGCCTGTTTATCCCCAAACTTGCCACCACACTTGGTGCTTCTGGCTGGGTGTTTAGCTTAATGGCCTATTTCTCGCTTAAAGATCATGCGATCCGGCAATCTATTTACATCACCCCTCGATTCCAGATTCCTACCTGGTCGACACCTGTCATTACTCTCCTGGTGCTTTCCGTTTTACTTCCTGGTTCTTCGTTCTTAGGACATTTGTTTGGTCTTTTGTGTGGCTACGGATATGGTTTGGGATATCTTGATCGAGCCAAGGTGCCTCAGCAGATAATTTTGAAAGCAGAGACGGCACTTGCATCGCGCAACTTGACAAAGATCATTCCTCGTTTCATTTCTGACGATAGTGCGTCGAAGCATAGAGTTGTCTTTGATGGATCGATGGACGCCGGCGTGCCTTCTGGAAGTACGAGCCCTGTTTTGGGAGCTCATAATGGTCCCTCCCCCACCCCATTTGCCGGTCAAGGTCGGCCATTGGGAAGCTAAGTGGGACGTGTTTTATTCTTATCGATTGAAAGTCGTATATAAAATATTAAAAAAACACAGTAATAGCGCTAAAGAAAGTAGCTCAGCAGTAACTCTAAATAGAATATTGGAACACAGAAGTATACAAAAGCATTAAAATTAATATCACATCACATAAAAAAAAATTACCGTCTGAATAATACAACACAAGATTCTAGTGTACACAAAAAAAAAAATAATAATTCATCTGGCGTTATTTTACGCGTCAGCAGTAGCGGCCTCACTGGCACGCTTCTTGTTACGCTTTCTCTTCTCCTTAGGAGTAGCCTGAGAAGAGATAACAGGCGACTCGACAGGTGCAGACACGGGCTCGGCGGGTGCAGCCTGCGAAGAGACTTCACCGTCTTTGGCTTCTTTCTTGGCTTTTCTCTTGCGCTTGGAGGGAGAAGCAGACGCAGGCACTTCAGGGATCTCGGCGGCCTTTGTTGTAGCAACCGGCGAAACTGCAGCAGCCTTCGCCGGTGAAACAGGTTTCGCTGGGGACGAAGCGGGAGCTGCAGCAGCAGCCTTATCCTTGGTAGTTTTTGGGCGCACGGGTGTTAGTTCGGCGGATTTGGGCAATGGCAGACCATTGGCAATAGCATGCTCTTTGTCCGCGTTATACTGAGCCTTCAAGGCATCATACTTCTTAATCTGGTCGGCATAAATCGTCTTCCAGGGCTCCTTCTCCTCTTCGCTCATGTTCTTCCAGCGCTCAGCAACTTCGCGAATAATGTTGGTATTGCTAGCCTCGATGCCTTTGCTGGAAAACTCATCGCGGATCAACTTGCGCGCTTCGTTGGCAAAGGCAAAGTAGACAGTCTGAGGACGACGAGGAGCATTAGGATCTTTC
This sequence comes from [Lipomyces] yamanashiensis, assembly GCA_030572775.1. Classification (NCBI taxonomy): domain Eukaryota; kingdom Fungi; phylum Ascomycota; class Lipomycetes; order Lipomycetales; family Lipomycetaceae; genus Myxozyma; species [Lipomyces] yamanashiensis. The sequence goes on from JAJMBS010000026.1 coordinate 4,999, forward strand.
TTGCGACGCTTGCGGGGCTCAGACTTGTCTTCGCCTTCTTCGTCTTCGTCCAGTGCTTCTTCGGGAGCGGCGGGTTTCTCTGGTTCAGCTTTCTTCAAGCGCTTCTTGGTGGCAGGCTCAGCGGGTTGATCTGGCGAGGTGGCTTCTGCAGCAGCAGTGATCAAAGCAGGAGCGGTGGCAGGGAGTGCGAAGACGGGGGGTTCACCGGGGATATTTGCAGCCTGGAAAAATTCGATGCAGGCGCGCGAAGCATCCTGGGCAGCGATGGAGAGCTGCGTCAGCGAGGACACGAGCTAAGAGAGGAATTAGTATTATTCAGGAAGCACATGAAGTAGCTTGATGCTAGTATTGAGTAGTATTTTGCGGATCGGATATGGATAGAGAAGGGAGGAATGGTGTGCTGATGCGAGGGTGTCGCTGGATACTGAGGACAGGCATCAGTCAACAAATCCGGTGATGGGCCGGTCTGGTCACACATTGCGACAACAACACAACACAACAGAAGAAGAGCTTGAGTAAAGAAGCGGATTGAGTACAGACGACAAGACCCCCCGAGTGAACTGCGATAAGGGGTGAGTGCAGCAAAAAATGATGAATTTTGAAGATGACGACGGAGTCCATCGCTGTTGTTGTTGTTGTGGTGTTGTTGTGATAGTGAGCAACCCTTAGGTAGTGAATGAGTCCAGGCATCCAAGCATCGCTCCAATCCCTTCAACATGCTTGCAAAACACGGCAAAAAGCAAATAAAGCCAATCAAAAAACAAAACACAGCAGACTTACAGCGTCCTTCTTAGTCTTGAGGTCCACAGACATGATTGGTCTCGCAGGGCAGTTGCAGTCAGAGAGGCAGCTTGAAGGTTTAGTGAGCGGAGGAGACAGGATAGTGAGCAGAGGAGATGAGCTCTGAGGCGGAGGGCGCGTGCTTAGTGAGCCCACTCCCACATTAACTAACTTTATCTTTGCCACCCGGACTGAGTCTAGTGACTACGCTCATGACACAATGTACATTCCGCTCAGTGTACTGACGCGTCACCGACGCGTTGTTGACTTGTTGTTGTCTACTCTCCCGCAGTGCCTTCGTCTGTAATACAGTCCACATTCTGCACAACCCACACAATGAGCGACTCTGAATCAGCAACTTCAGATTTAGACTCAGTCCAAGTCACATTTCCCGCAAAGACCGTCGCTCGTCTCTTAGCGGAAAACTTCACACGCGAAGAAACCCGTGTCTCTGCTGCCGCTGTCGAGACCGCCGCCGAGTACCTGCGCATATTTACCCGCGAAGCAGTTTGGCGAACAGAAGGCGCTCTCAAAGCAGAATCAGACGTATCAGGATCGCGGACTAGAATGATGGAAGCGGTAGATCTAGAGAAGATTGCGGGAACGCTGGTGCTTGATTTTTAGTGACAACAGTCTTACAGTGCTTGGAGTTGGGAGTTAATGTACCACAAATGTTATATATGTACAATGCAATTTTAATTTAAATATATACAATATACCATAATACAGAAAAATGCATCTACTAAGATCTAATCCGTAGGGCATGTGTATCTATAAGACCAGCAAATGCTCATTTCCTGCCGCCACCTGTTGCAAGAAACGCTGGTCAACCGAACCACCCATCTTTGCAAACTTGATTATAAACTGAGTAATTGGAGAGTCAGCGGGAGGATAGACGCTTAGAATCCGCATGTAGTCAATCACGCGCTCGATATCCTTGCTATACTCTGGCAGACTCCATGCAGCTCTGATAAGTAGAGAATAAGTCCGTATTGATGGTTTTTCAGCAAATATTTCGTCATCCAAAGTCTCATAAAATAAATCGAAAGCAGGTCGAAGTTCGCCTTCGGTTATGAGTCTATTCAACAGGCCGTTGAGATTTTTGACATTCCGCCGAATCTTGTATTTTGGATATACCTTGCGGAAAAGTGAGAGTGCACGTGAAGTCGAGCCTTGCTTGATGTGGCCTTCTAGTAGGGTCATCATCGTCTTTCGATGTAGCGATACTGATTTATTTCTTAGAACAGACTGTAAAAACATGTCCACAAGTCGCATGTCATGAGAAACATCAGACAAGCCAACAACCATAGTGTGACACACATGAGGTGTCATTACTATTTTGTTTGCTTCCATCTCCTCCAAAATCGCGCGCAGAGCCCTATTACCTCTTTCTTGTGCTTCACTGCTCAGAACACCCTTTTCTGAAGTCGAATTGAACATAGGCTTGTCGTTTTCATCAAGAGGCATAATATCCATAGACATGTCGTAAAACGTGGCGTAGAGTAGAATCGAGTACGTCACAGAATCTTTTGCCACTCCAAACTCTTCCATCTGGTCGAGAATTTTTCGCGCGGATTCTAAATCTTTTCTGTCGCGAATGTAGTGCGAGAGCATCATGTTGAACATACTCGCATCACGCGCAAGCCGTGGATTTCGAAGACTAGTCTCAAACATCTGATGCGCTCGCTTGTAATTTTGCCGCTTTAAGCTCCACTTGACAAACATATCGTATACAACTTGAGTCGGCTGAAGTATGACCAACCTCGTATCCTCTTGGACTTTGATCTTTTTCCTGTGTATTTTGTGCAGGAGCTGATCTGCAAGATCTCCCCTGTTTAGCCGGAAGTAAGCGTCAAGGAGGACCCAGTACGAGGTTGCGCTCACTTTCTGGCGATCCTCGATTTCCTTGAATGCCTTTGTGATCTCGTTCAATACCCTTTTGTGAGTCCCGTGTTCTGTATCGACTATTGGGTCAAGCGATGCAAAGTTGTGATGGTGCGCGCTTCTCGCTGTAAGCATACGAACAAGAGCCACGAAATAGACGTTCCAGAGAGCTATTGACGGATTATGAAGCAGACCTAGCGCACGCATCTCGTCCCACACTTTTACCGCATAGTCAGCAGCGTCGAGCATGACGAACCGTCGTATGAAGGCGAATCCGATTGCTGCAGGGTCTTCTGCCCACACCGTGTTGGGCTGCTTCGTCGGAGGATTGAGCTCGTACATCTTGAGCACTTCGTAGTAGTCTCCGGTCACGATCTGCATCATTGTGCGGAACACTGGACTGTTCTCGTTCTCTTTGACGAAGTCGGTCACTGCCTGCAGAGGATCAACCATCGCCCGCGTTCTCTCACGCAGATTTGGTTTCTTGTTGCGGTCTTTTGTAGATATGCCTAACTGTTCCTTCTTCTGCGAGGGTTGCTTATGCTTCCCCAGCAGTTCAAGACCAGCTAACGGTGCGCCAATGAGGTTCTGATCAAGATCTTGAGGAAGACTGTCGAAGTCAGATAGAGCAGCATACAGATCGCTCGCTGTCGGCACTGCTGCAGTCGAACTGCGTCTCACACAACCCGCAAACACAGCCGGCCGCGCTGCTGCTGCTGCTGCTGCTGTCGCCAGTGTCCGTCGCAGCATTTGTTGCCAAGCTGTTGTTGTTGTTGTTGCTGTACAAGTTCCCCCGAGAAGTTCAATCGTTATTACAATTCCTCGAACAGCATTCGCTACACTGTGAAAACCAGATGGTACTCACGTGATGAAACTTTATTTTGCTGTGCCGGAGATAAAAAAAAAGCCGATGGGCTGTCACTAACTGGCTGGCGTTGTTTAGTTGATGAAATATCGAGCCAATTTGTTTGTTAAACAGAGATATATTGTGGAAAAGCAATGGCTGCGGACGGCGGTGAAAGCTGCTTTGTTCTTATCGTTGGAAATGGGCCGTCTGCTCTATCGCTATCTTATCTGCTCAGCGGTCACGAACCGCGCTACACCGGCATCCACAGCGATCCCCGGCTTCACGGCCTGCTCGAAAGGACCCCGTCGCTCTACGATGCCGTCCTGCACAACCTCTCTCTTCATAGACACATTGTGCGTAATCAGTCCACTGCTGCTGCTCCTGTCAACACGTTTTTAGACTCGCTCGCTGCTCCAGGCATTGACTTTGATCCTGCTGGCAATGTGTCGCTTCTGTCTTATCAGACTCGGCCAGCTGTTCCTCATCTCGTGGTAGGCTCGTCTTTCAGAGCTGGTGGACAGTGGACCACGAAAGATCCACCTTCTCAGACTCTGTCTTATGCGCAAATGCTTTCTCTTCCGGGATATTCGTTTGCAGACTATGTACTGGACACATACGGGCAGCCTTTCGATCCTTACACTCGTCCGACGCGGACTGATGTCGCGGCATACTACGCTGCCTATCCATCAAAAGTTGGAATATCAAAGTCCATCAGAGCAAACAGCACTGTTCTGTCACTCAGGCGCCGTAATGCAGAACTATTTACAGCCATCATCCAGGACAACGAAACTGGACTACTCTCAATTATCACCACTCGCACAGTCGTGCTGGCATCCGGGGTATTCACGCACTTGGTCCCTCCAGATCCTATATTAGCTAAGGCAACTTCCTGTCAGCGAAACTGCAATACAGCCAATTCGAGCGATCCTGTCTTGGTTGTCGGTTCCGGATTCAGCGCTGCCGACGCTATTCTTTCGGTACCAAACGATAAGAAAATTCTTCATATTTACAAATGGGATCCTCGCTCTAGACCGTCCCCTCTGAGAGCATGCAATCATGAGACATATCCAGAATATGCCAGTTTATACAGGCAGATGCGACGTTCTGCCTCGTCTCATTCTACTCCTTCACCCCGTAATACCACCAGTATTGATCCTGCTGGGCTTAATGGCCGCTACGAAGGCTTTCCTAACGGTGTTGTGATTGATATGCCTGGATCAGACACGGTCAAAATTCAGCTACCTGTTGGCGAAATTAAAGATCGAAAAGTGTCGCAGATCCAGACCTACATTGGCCGGATAGGCGTGATTTCATATTTGTCTTCAAACTTGAGAGATGAGATTGGAATAGGAGCCGATCAAATATGGGCTTCCAAACATTCATTTAGGTGTCGGATCAATAATAGACTTGACAGATGGGCCTCTGTCAAAGAAGGCGAAAAGGGCTGGCGAGTTGAGGAGGTATTTTATAATTTAGATTCGCAGGAAGACGACGGCGAGAGCTGCGAGATCATTGCTACTTACGCAGCAACGCATGGATTGGAGCTTACTGATGGTGTTTTTGTAATTGGTAGTCTGGTTGGAGATTCATTGGTTAGATATGCATTGGGCGGGTGTGTTGCGGTAGCTGGGAATATCATCGAGCGATATCAGGCAATCACTAGTCCGCGGTTTTAGAATTTTTGCTATATTGTTTTCATTGCACAGGCGTCAGATTTTTGGAATTTCATTTTTTATTTCTTAATATATCTTAATATACAGTCCAATTAGTTTTTCCTTGCAGCAGCCTTTTGTCCTTCCTTTAGGTCGGCATACCGCTTCTCGTCTACTCGGGCAAGGAAATCTTGCTTATGCAGATATCCACCTTGATTATGCCTCCGTAAATCATCTGTAATGCCTTCTTCATCCATAAATCCTTGCCAGTCCATCTTGGACTTTTCAAGAGTGTTGAGCTTCTTTGGTTTGCCTCCTGCAGCCATGGCATCCAAAGCAGAAACGCGTTTCCGCTTTGGACCACCTGCACGTTTTTTAGGCTTATCAGCGGTCTCGACAGGTTTTGTTTCTTTCTTCCCTTTCTCTTCAGCTAGTTTCTTCAAATATGCCTGTCCCTCAGCTGAATTTTTAGGAACTTGTCGTTCTCGAGTGGTGACATCCTTAGCAAATTCAAACGTCTCTGTGATTGTAATCATCTCTGTGTCAGCCTGTGTGGGTGCAGTAGGAGCACGCATCTGTGCCCAAAGTGCATCTGTGTCTATAGTTGATTGTCCTTTTTTCAGTTGTTTTTTCCTGATTCGATGTTAGATGTTGGATACTGAACAAAGTCAAACAAAGTACGTACGCAGCTTCCTCTGCACTCCGTTGTGATCGCGTCAAGATCCTAATTTCTTCACCATCGCCATCTTCAGCTGACTGTCCTGCTTTATTTTTCGAGCTTTTTTTCAGTCGTTTTGAAGCCACTCCGCTGTCTCCTTCGTCAACTAGTTCTTCGTAGTCTTCTTCATCAGACGAAGACAGTTTATCTGCCTCTGCTGCCGCGTCAGAGTCGAAATCCTCATCCTCAGACTCATGATACTCTTCCTCTTCAACTTGCTCTTCGATTTTCTTATTCTCGTCGGCCATTTACAGATAAATCGCAGTCATTGAAACAGAATAAGCTGTGTAGATAGTCTATCAAGAGCAAGTGTGGCTTTCTCAGCCTTAAAGTTTCAAAACCTCATCGCCACGATGACTCCCAATTCCGGTACCCCATAAATTTGTGAAATTTTGGATTCCTGTGTCCTAATATTTCTACGCAAATTTATATTTGCAATGACAAAGAAAACAGTGACAATTGGAGTCTTAGCACTTCAAGGTGCCTTTGCTGAGCACGTTAATCATCTCAAAAAAGCTGCGTCGATAGCTAAATCTGGAAGCAGAGTAGCCAGCGTGAGAATTGTGGTTACGGAAGTGCGCACAATCGAGCAGCTGAATGCCGTTGATGCACTTGTATTGCCAGGTAAATCTAAGCAAATTTTTATGAATTAATGAGAATAAAATTAATGACAAGTTTGTGCAAAGGAGGAGAAAGTACGTCGATCAGTTTGATCGCGGCCAGGACCGGACTTTTAGAGCCACTCCGTGAGTTTGTCAGGTATTAATTCATTTCTTTTAGAACTTCAGATTTATGTCGTCATTTTCTAATAAATTTTATAGAATACAGAAAAAACCAGTCTGGGGTACTTGTGCTGGCTTGATTCTGCTTTCAGACCAGGTATGCACTGACTCACTCTGATCTATGAACCACTCTAACTGCTGCTTCCATACAGGCTTCAAGAGCAAAAAAAGGAGGACAAGATTTGATCGGAGGTCTTCGTGTCCGTTGTCAAAGAAATCATTTTGGACGGCAGACAGAGAGCTTTTTGTGTGATCTTGGTTTGCCGTTTATTGATCCCAATGATGTTGATGATCATTTTTCTGCTGTTTTTATCCGAGCCCCAATTATCGAGAAACTATTAGGGGACAAGAACGAGTCATCAACAGACCAGGATGATTCCGACGAGGATGTGGTGTTTGCACCAAAGCTGGACGCAGACTCTGAAGATAGTACCCCGGTTGAGATCATCTGCAGACTACCAAAGACGCAAGGATCTGAAGCAGACGATATCGTTGCCGTAAGGCAGCAACAGATATTTGGAACGAGTTTTCATCCTGAACTGACACCTGATGCAAGACTTCATCTATGGTGGATGGAGGATTGTGTGTTGCCGTTTCTAGAGTAGATTAAGCAGCTTCAGTGCCTGGAGTATTGCTGTATGTAGATATGTAGTTGAAAGTTGCTTATTAATTCATGTCATATAGCTCAGTTTATAATACTTTTGTTTTAATATTTCTAGACAGAGCTGCGTAATTGATCTCTGATACGCTTTCATATTATCTAGTTGACCAAATAGGCAACAATGGCTAGCATGGTACCAACCCCATTTGATCTCTTTCAGTAACTGAGCCAACGCGTCTTCATTATCAGAACCTGCCAGTTTTTTCATAGCGATTAGTGCACATTCTCTCATTTGTTCAGGAGATAGACAGTTGATTTTGATCTGAGTATCTGTAAGTGTGGGCGCGGGTTTGGAGTGGACCAGGACTGCAATCACATACTGATCTTTGCTATAGAATACCTGAAGTGTGCTCACATATGCTACTATTTCAAAATTTATACAAAACAGGTCCCGATCAGAGAATATAAAATGGGATTTTCACCTTTATTTCGATCTCACTTGATATCTCAGATAGTTCGACATGCTACTGTGCCGGGTGGACGCGCTCACTTATCAACGCTGGTGAGAGCTAGCACGACGTCTCGGAGTTCTGTTTACTCACCCCTTATAACTACCACACATATACGAGCTATACAATTTACTCGTGGAGTTTCATCTTTTGAAAAGGGTAGCAATCCCGATGATCAATTCATGTATCTCAGAAGAAATCCCGAGACAGCGGAAGCCACATCACGAGCGCTGCTCGAGTTATCAAATCAGGGCTATATGAAACGCGTAGGCGCAACTCGTTACGCAGCGTTTTGGACCGTACTTATCGCGAGTGCCTCAGTTTTGCTTGCGATTGAATTTGTTGACTCAGAAGATTATATATCGAGCATCAACTCCTTTTGCATACCAGCGCCGACTTACTGGGCTCAGTATCAGATTCTGCAGGCAATGAAAATCATTTTGGAGAACACAGAACAAGCGGGCAACGCATTGGAGGTAAACAGGGCTAGCATAGATAAAATGAATATATCCGAAATACTGCAAGAATCTATGAAGCCTTCTTTCAGAGGCGTGACTACATCTCTTTTTGAGCAGTCAGTGTATCAGAGCGTTCTCAGAGCACACGCTACAATGGCTCGAGTAATGGGCCAACAAACTCCACAGTCACCATCACCAGCGGATATGTTTTCAAACTTAGTCAATGAGTTTCCCGCCACTCTTACTATTCTCACTGCTAGTAATGTTTTTATGTTGCTCAAGCGATTTGGACCGATGCGAGTTCGTCGATTTTTGGTGCATAACGGATATTTCCGAGCTGACGCTTTAGCGCTGAATCATGGCCGCTTCAACAAGAATATATCCAGATTTGCGCTACTCACCTCTGCATTTTCTCATCGGTCATGGGCGCACTTTTGGGCAATGGGATCTTTATTTGCCATCACATCGACCTTTATCGAGACGAATTCCTCCGCTGCCAATACCTTTGCTTTGTTTGGCATCGGCACTTTAAGCTCAAATTTATTTTCTCTGATTATCAACGCTGTGTTAAGAAAGCCTGTTGGTGCAGTCTGCGGCCTTGGTGGAGCTACGATTGCCATGATTGGATATTACTGTGCACTCTATAATCCTGAAGCATCATTGATATACGGATATAATTTTCTCACTGGAAAGCCAAATCCTGTTCCACCACCGTATGTATCACATCATCTGTTTAAGACTATTCCTAACAGTTTAATAGGCTCACGCAGCTCGATACCAAAGAGTTAGGTGAAGGATGCGCTTATGTCGGCAAGCTCTACGCCAAGCGAATGGCGCAAGACAATGATCGCGCTAGTTACGCCGAGCCGGTTCAATTGCCAGGTTGGGCTAAACCGAAGGTGATTTTGATTATGCAGGAAGCTCCTTCGCTTAGTTCGATTCCTATTTCTGAGTACCTGCAGAGGCATGCGATGGAGCGGTTTGGTTTTTTAAGCGTTTTGTCGTCGCCTCAGATTAGGCCAGAGGTCGCGGAGAAGAGATTGTATATTGAAGTAGATGGTCGTGAAGCCGTGGAGGCGTATGAGAAGACATATCGTGAAGCTCAGGAGAAGAGACAAAGACAGCAAATGGATCTCTCTTCTGCCTTTGGGAAGCCTGATATTGCGGATGAGCATGGCTCATTAAATATCCCCTCTGAAAGCGAGGCTTCCATTGAAGGTCTTGAGCTGGATCAGAAAAGTGTGTCGAGTCCATCTACAGCCACGCCAGGTAAACCAGACTATGAAATCTCAGTCATGCAGCTTGAAACTTCAGTTCCGAGACAGAGTTTGATTTCTGCTGTTGTGGTGTTTGCTACGGGCGTGTTTTGCATTGGTGCAACCGCACTTTCTATATTCAGGTCCCCGGCTCGAATTTTAGCCTCTTCGAATGTACAAAATTTAGCTGGGCTACTAGCTGCGACTTATGTTGGCTTTAAAGCTGGCGAGAAAGAGTACGAGAAGCTGGATAGTTCTCCACAAGTTCTTGTTGCTATGCCGGTGGAAATGTGGAAAAAGGTGAGCAGGTTGAGTAAGTATCTCTGATACGCTCAATATGGGTAGTTTTGATTCCTTTTTTTATGTCTACTGGACCCAGTTAGTCGTTGTAGCTTATCAAATTGTACATATTGTCATATCGATAAATGCATGCTACATATGCTATCTCGCTTCAGTATCCGTATCCGTATCGGTGTTGCTATAACTTTCCTGTGCATCTTCAAACTCGTAATTCTCATCACCTTCATGCTCGTTTTCGTCAGCAGCCGGACTATCTGTTCGTAGAATTCCTGCAAACCGCTGAAATAAAGATCCGAGATACGAGCGCTGAGCTTGTTCTTGTCGTCGCTCGTCTTCTTCGTTTTCATACTGCGCTAGTTCTTCGCCTGTGATCTCTCGAATCGTAGGTTCGCCGGCTGCTGCTGCGGGTGGATCAAGATCGCCGCGTTCAGCACGAGCCTGAGCAACAGCTTCGTTCGCCATCGCCCACGCAATCTCTTCTTCTTCAGCATCAAATTCCGCATCATCCTCATCATCACCATCACCATCGTCTCCACGACGACGACGACGCCATTGTAAGAGACTGTTCCATAACCCGTCGAGGATACCTTGTCCATCTGCGTCATCGATTTGACCACCGTCTTCGCCGGGAATTGCCGATGCTGAACCGGTTGTTCTGAGTGCCTGGAATGGGTTGGTGGCGTATGGCGAGATGTTGTCGAGAGGGGGAAGCATGTCATCAGTCCAGATTTCCTCGCCGGAAACTAATTTCCTTGGAAGAATTTCAAGAACAGGTTTTATATCTGCTAGCAGCACGTGTCTAGCTAGATCTCGACTTACTTCCATCTGCGAATTCAAGACATAGGCTGGAGGAACAATTTGTCGAGTCTTGACTCCGTTGACAACTTTTTCAAGCATACTCTTAGTTGCAGGGGACGACCACAGCGGGACTGCGCGCGCGATATACAACTGTGTCTGAATTTCTTGGAAAGCCGACGGCGGCCCATTAAATTTCATCAACTGCGGCGGAACATCTAAACCAAGGGCAAACGCAAGGGCAGATAAAGCCCATGGGAATGTATCGCTAGCTTTGACGAGTGCTTCTTCAGCTGCCGTTTGGTCGCCTTTGTGAAAGTATGCCAGAGCCAATGAAAACATAATATTCGGAAGATATTTAATACGCTCGGCAAATAAATGAGAAGTACTCAGGTCTATGAGAAATTGCTCAGCAGCGGCATGGATAGCATACACATCAATCATCAAGAGCACGCAGTATGGATCCTCTTCAGCGGAAACCTCGAGTAAAAGCTTCAGAAACTCAAAAGCCGTACCCCAAGTTCCCTTACGCTCCAGATTACGCACATGACGATATATCGCGAGATAGAAACCGCGATTCTCGTAGTACTTAAAAGGAAGACGGGCACGGCCAGATGAGATGTTGAAGAGTGAATGAAATGGTTTGTTGTATGCAAAAAGAGCGCGTTCTATTGTTTTTGCTGCTTTGGTATGTTCGCCGTGATGAGTGAGGATTTCTGCTACTTGGAGCAGGGTGGATACATGGAATACTATTCGAGTTAGTAAGAGTCTCGTTATAAGTAAGGAGAACTTACCATTATGTTGCAGTAACTCAACTAGCAGCTCGGGATCGCCAATCTGCAAGCAAGTGTAAAACTGTCTCTGAACTCGCATGTACTCTCTCGAGTGGCTAAACTTGAAACTTGTGATATCTCCTTCAACCTTTACGACTTCCATTGAGATACCGAATGTAAGCGTCAACGGCGGCCAATCATCACCAGGCTGCACGAGAACGTATTTTCTACCAAAAGCTTGCCGCGCTGCGATTCCACGGTGATGTGCACCTCCACGACGAGCTTCACGTGCCTCGTCAAGCAACACTCGACGACCAAACACTTTACGCATTTCACGACCAGGATCGAGGTTTCGTGTGTCGACGGACAACAACCTCGCATCTGCCTGTGCGGTTGCTGCTGTATCGTCAGAAGATACTGCAGCAGGAGCGGTGGATTCTTGAGAGATTGTTTTCATGTTGAGCTCTGCTAGTGCTCTATCAATCTCATCCATGCCTGACTGATTTGGCTGCTCTTCGTCCTCGGGTGCCGATTTCTTCTTTTTCTGTTTTTTCTTTTGTTTCTTTTTCTTTGCTGGTTTCGGTGCCGGTTTTTGGATACGCTCTGGCTCACTGGCTTCACTCAATGCCTCGTCAGCGCTTTGGTTGTCATTCTCGTCTTCTCCGAGAAGTGCAAATAAGCTCGCTTTCGGACGACTGACTTCCTCTTCCTCTTCTTCTTCCTCGTCATCAGACCCTTCTGCTAAACCTGCAAACGGAGACACACGCTTTGCTATTTGTGGAGAAAACTCGTCAGAGGAAGAATCCGGAGCAGGAGAAGGCAATTTTGCTTCTTCCTGCAAGCGCATAGCGCGTCTGACTGCTCGTGAGCTCATGTTTGACGATATCTGGTCTTAAAAGCTGGCTCTGGCGACACAAATCATGCAGCTTTCTAACATAAACACAGTCGTATAAACACTCCAGATACTGGATATAATCACCTTTTCTTTCAACAACTATCTCAAGGAACCAGACTTGATAGAAGAGTGAGTGTTGACGATGCGATGTATTTTAATAGCATAGCCACGTGCGGCAGGTGGCTTATGTGGCGCAGACAAGAGTTTTATTTCTGTTTGATTAGAATTGAGAATTGAAAAGACTGTAGAGAAGAGTATTAAGTGGTTTATTGTTTGAGAAGGAGGATAGCGTTGAGGTGGAATTAAATGTCTGATGGTTATTGAGGCGGAAGAGTTTACATTGGATGACGATGGTGTTGAATAGCAAAAAGGAGCTGTGAAGAATAAGTGGTTTATACCTGTGAATATTAGTTGTAGAGTTGTAATGAGGTTGCTATAAGCAGTTGTGTAGTGAAGAAGGTATTAAGCAGTTGAGTGGTCATGATGATTGAGAGAGGAGAGAGTAGGTGTGAGGGCTTGCAGTTTGATACGGACTTGATACAGACTTGATACAGGGATAGCAAGGCAAAGCAAGACATAGCAAGATAGCTAGTCATGTGTCAGATATTGAAAGCTCTCTTCAACTTCATCAAGTTGAAGAACTTGATCAATTGATGAACTGATAAACTAATGAACTGAATCAGAAGAGGCTGAAGTGGGGAACAGTGCAATATAACTGAACGGGTAAATAACGCATGAGACAGAAGATTGATTAATAAATAGATCTCTATCTAAACAGTACAAGAACTCTTTCAGCAAACAAACGTTTAGTATCCAACTAACTTTCTTCGGCCAATGACCTCTCCGAGCGAGAAAAAGCCAACAATCTGCAATCCGTAGGCGGTGTATGCCATGATGGACTTTCCGTTAATGGACTTGACGAAGGTGATGATTTCCTCGGGCGTCTTGGCTTTGGCGAGGATGGAGTCGTAGATGGAGGTGTATGTGGACTTGAAGGTCGCCATGGAGGGGGGCGACATGGCTTCCTTGAGGTAGGTCTGCTTGGCGACTTCGGCGACGACCTTGGACCAGTAGAGAGAAGTGTCGACGGTGGCTATACACAGTATGAATTAGTACTATGCTCTCTTTATTAAAGCAACATCTACACACTCTTTGCAAAGCTGACGACGCCGGTGGCCTTTGCCATGAGGTTGTTGACGGTCGAGTTCTGGCGGACCTGCTGGCGAAGCAGCGCCCGGCTGACGGAGCCGGCATACAAGGTCCGCATTGGCGACGAGAGGGATTGTCTCAGCATTTTGAGAGTATTGAAGGGAATTAGGAGATGTGAAGAAAGAAGATGAACTGAAGGAGGAGGAGGAGGAGTTGGAGATGAGGAAGAGTGAGAGAAGGAAAGAACCGGGGCAGGAATTTGCAGAGTCGGCTGCTGGAACTGGCAGGTTTCTGCGACTGCGCACAACACCATGCGTGTTTGGTGTGTTTTTGCAGCTAATTAAACAGCAAAAAACAGGAATACTGTGCTATTTCACTAAAAAGCGACTATTTCGCTGCAAATACTCGTAAAACAGCGTGTTCGCAGCTGTTAGCTGCCTCCGGTTCTGAACCTGCCCGAGACCACAACCGGATTCACTGCCCTGATTGGCCTGTGCCTTGCACCGCTTCAAACCGCTGGTTCAAACCATTTTGATCCGGGTAACTGTCTACAACGCACAAACGCTCCTGCCGACGCTGCCGCACAAGAGTTGCGACGCGCTTTGTTTGCCTTCGCAGAGCAGTGAAAAACAGAAAAGCCCCTCGTCCTGGTTTGTTTACTTCCTCGCTTACAAACAGTAACAATGCTGCTCAGCCACCTGCTCGAAATACTCGCCATCGCAGCTGTTGCCGCTGCCGAAGCAAAGACGCCAGGCATCTTCCCGTTGCGTCCGTGGACTCGCACCGCGCCAGACGCGCAAACACAGGTCGTCACGCCGCTGATCGTCGAAGGCGTCACGATTTCGCCGCGGCCGCCAGCTGTGACGCCTACGATCGCGATGCCGTGGATCAGTTTGAAGCCGAACGGAGCGCCGGTGACGATCAAGCCTAAAGTAAAGGAGGGATACGTCGAGAAGGCTAGTCCGTCGTATGGTACGTGGTTCCCCGAGCAGACCGCCGTTGCTGAAGCTGCTGCTGTCGCAGAGGCAGCTCCTGCGCAGAAAAAGAAAAAGAACCAAGTCGTCATGGGTGGACGCTACTATAAAGGCGAGTTCGAGCGACTGAACCCCGTCATCAGATGCACTCCAGAACGATACGTCTTGAATGGAGAGTACGCGCCTTTCTGCACACCGACCTACGATGCTGAGTTGCTCGGTGGACACTCGTACTTCGTCACTTGGTATTCGCACTACTTTAACTCGACCAAAGTGCGTCTGAACCTGCTTGACTACGACACCCTCTCGATTGCCTCGCCAGAGAAGTTTGGCGTCGCAGAGGAGGAAGCAACACTCAGAGAATATGCGTTCCATACTACCGAATGGATCGACAACGAGCTGGGCTACTACTTCCTCGAAATCAACCCCGAATGGCACGGCAAGGCTTTCTCAAAGTCAGTCTACCTCCAAATCGAGACCCCCGAGGAAGCCACCGAGGACCTCGACATTCAGCACGTTCCCATCATCAAACTCCTTAAAGGGCCAAAAGTCATCAAGTCCAGCAAAGAACGCTACGACGTCCAGACCTGGGAAATGATCCTTGCCATCCCTCTCTGCATCCTCTTCTTCATCATCTTCCTTGTCTCTTTCCACTTCTGCACCGCGCGCGCTCTCAGAGTAGGAAAGATCTCCATAGGCGGACACAAGCATGACCGGAACCGGACTCGCAGACGACGAGCCGGCAATGCTAGATACGAGAAGCTTGAGGAAGGCGCTGCATCATCGGCCGCACCTGTGACTGTTGGTTAGCCGGTTTGTATATAGGCAGGGTTTTACATAACAGGTAACGACGACAATAGTATTCAATTGTAACATAAGTAGAGCATTCGTGAGTTGAGATAACAATAAACCACATAAATCGAGATAACAATAAACCACATATATCTGAATAAGCCTTCCATATACGCCGCGCCTCCGATCCCTATTCCTAAATTTCCACGGCCTGCAAATACACCAAAACACCCGCTGCAATTCCACTAAACACTAGCACAGTTTTAGTCGTAGTCTTCAGCAAACTCGACATCCTTGTCTTGAAGCCTTTAGGCAGGCTGTTGACATTGATAAACACCAGGTCACCAGAGTCTGGCGTGACGGCTTTAAGAACCCATCTCTTGGACTTTGAGAGTTCATATACAAGTAGAGGATTTACTTTCGACATTGTTGACGAAACAACCGACGGCGAAGGCGGCTTCAAATCAGCCAAAAAGTCATGAGAGACAAACAGACGAACAGGGTGGTTAGCTTTCGTCTCTAGCGGAGAAACCAGCATGATCTCCACATCTCTGCGAAAATTGCCTGTACTAGCAACACTCTCCTGTGGCTGTTCCTGCACAGGTCTCAAAGAGTCGATAGTCGCTTGCGTAGCCTGTTGCATCTCTTCAAGAGCTTTAATGCGCCTGTTAAACTTCTCAATCTCCTTATCATAATCCTGCTCAATCACGGCCTCAAGTTCGCTCAGACGATTCTCGATCTCCGCAATGTCATCATCCGAACGTCTGGTTGCTACATACTCGAGCCTCTCACGAAACCCCTCCAACTGCGCTTTGAAGATTTCAGTTTGCAGCTCGTAGCGGTCATCATGACGAAGTTTTTCGTCTAATATATCATCCAAGTCCGAAGCTAGCACGGCTCTAGACTTTAAGTTTTGAATGCTTTCTTCGACTTTTGCAAGCTCTTCAGAGAACAAAGCTGAAGTGTCGTTGATATGGCGCTCGAGTTGCTCGTCGGCTGCGCTGTATTGCTCTTTAGTCACAAATGTTTTGTAAATTTCATTCAGTTCCTCATGCAAGTCATCGGTTCCTAGCATCCGAGACTCATCGCAGTCTTTGACAGATTTCTGGAGCATATCAATTTGGCACTCGAGAGACTCAAAGCGCTGCTCATATTCATCGTCGCGTTCGCGTAGTCTAGCGGCGTATAGCGGACCCCCAATTGCTGACACGTTGTCGATACTATCATGGACAATCACATCTTCTTGGGCGACAAATTCATTTTGTGCGGTTTTCGCCGACTCCGCAGAATCATTTGGCTTGAGAGAGATGTTATCGATCACCGCTTGCTTCTGCTTTGGGGATTCGAATGCCTCCTTTGATTCGGGGTTCTGTAAAGGTTTTGAAAACAGAGAAGAAGAGGTTTCTTTAGCAGCAGCAGCAGCAAAGCGTGGTTTTGATGCTGTCGGAGATCCCATGAAAGGGGAGTCTGAGATGGATTCTGAAGCGAGTCGTTGAGCGGTATCCAATCTTGATCTGACGCCTGATGACTGCTGCTTGTCAACGCTTTTGAAATCAGGTTTTTGATCTTTCGCGGGTCTTCTCTTTGGACGACGCGACATCGTGATCAAATCGATCTCATAGTCATCTTCCTCCTGATTCTCAGGTTTCTTCTCAGTCTGCTTCTCAGAATTCTCAGGTTTCTCAGTTTGCTTCCAAGGCCTAGATTGCTGACCATCACGCGAGCTATAAGGGCTAAAAGAGCTATACATGCGATCGCCCGCCGCCCAACCTCTCCACGCCTCTTTTTGATCCTTTAAAATCCCTTTCCAAAAATCAAAATACGGATGCGCAGTAGTATTCAATGTCTCTTTGTTTTTGGATGCAGCCGCTGCTTCTGTCTCGATCTGAGAACGGAGCCAGTGATCACGGTGATAACGCGGTCCAAAACGGTAGATCCGCGTACTAGGATGTGGACCACGGTAAAATGATCTTCTGAACCACATTATTGCAACACGTCTGAGATAGCTGTTACCAGTAAACTAGAAGACAGATGGTGATGACGCGAAGAAGGAAGTGCGCAGTTGCCTTGGGAGATGATGATTGGGAGTTTAGGTAACTAATTAGTATGGATTAGGCATAAACCCTACGATTAATATTACAAATCCTTAGGGTTTTTGAAATAATAGTTGGACTATACCTCTAAATCATGCTATTCAAGAGTACAGGTATTGTAAACTAAAAAAAATTATATAACACGGACAGATCGGTTTAGAACCGGGGTCAAAACCGTGTTGAAAACGGTGTTCAAAGGAATCAAAGGAATCGAGCAGACTTCTTAGAACATATCACAAGCAACAGTACAGCAATGACAGGAGTAACACCCAGAATATCAGAAATGACGAATTGGATATAAGTATAACACAGATCTGACAATAGTCTACCACTCTAGATGAATTTGAACGACACGTTTACTCCGCCGGTTCCAGGGCAATTGTCTGGCGATGACGCGTCCTAGGGATCGACGCGAAGAATGAAAGACAGTTCTCGCGACGCGGTAAATAAACGACGGTGCTTGTTCGACGTACTGCACGTATTGCTGCTCTTGTTCGGGGAAACCGAGCCCGAAAGACTGCAGTGGCCGTGGTGCTGTTTGGATCAGCCTGCCTTGGGGATGTCGCGCGCGTCGTCGTCGTCTGCGCAGTCGATGACGCGCTGGCGGTTCCGGTGGAATGTACGCTGGCGCCAGAATGTAACTCGCAAGAGATCCAAGTCCCATTGCTGTATTTGCCTAGCTGTGCTGTGTCTTCGTCGTTCTGTCTGTACTGTCTAAGTATTCTCGGCGCTTGCTCAGTCAGTCAGTCCAAATCACTGGTGCGGTGCGTAGAATTAGTGACATCATACCCTAACCACCGAGATGGTCTTCTGACCGCGCGTCCATCACGATTCAATCCTGCAATCATACTGACAATAGCATTCAAACACAGCAGATGAACAGGCTCGCAGCCAATTCCGTGCTCAGGAAGTCTCTTTTCCGGATCTCAATCGTGCTCGTGGTTTACAGTGTGCTTGCGCAGAATGCACCGCCAAAGTATAGCAAGTGGTTCGCTCTCCTTGTGCTCTTTGGGGGAATGCTCGCCCTGTTGCGTCCTTTCCTGCGCTCGCAGCTGGCAAAGCTAACGCCTGAGCCAGAATCGAATGCTCGTAAAGAGCTGCTTGATGCCGTTGCAGGATTGTTGGCGTACGCGCCGGAGATGAAGAACGTCGCTGCTCGCAGACGCATGCTCTTCTCGAGGATGTCGCCAAAACACCAGCGCATCGCTCTTGGATCAGGCTACTCCAAGCGTATCAGCGAAGTCGACAAAGCAGTTACACGCAACAGCGAAATAACCTCACGAATCGCAAAGCTTTGCGAAAAGCGATACAACGTCACTCGTGCCGAACTTGTGCATGCAACCCGTCCTGCGCCAAACTCTCGCGTAATCGAACTGCTCAAGCACTTTGTCCGCGACTGGTCTGACGAGGGTGCTCGTGAGCGTAACGTGTTGTTGCCGCCGATTATTGACGCTGTTAAACAGGAATTCGGACTTAGCAGCGGCAAACGGGTGCTTGTTCCCGGCGCTGGAGTTGGCAGACTCGCCTACGAGATTTCTTTGCTCGGTGAGTCTTCAATATATTCTACGTTTGCGCTGGATTGCTGCTTGATATAGGCCATACTAATGCAGTCTTGTAAAGGCTGCCAGACCGAGGCAAATGAGTTCTCGCAGTTAATGCATCTTGGGAATCTTTTTGTGCTCGAGCAGATGCAGGAGTCCTGCACAGTGTACCCGTTCATCCACAACTTTTCCTACCAGGCATCTGCCGCAACTCAACTTCGCAAAATACCATTCCCCGACACATCACCATCCGAGTCTGCAGGCCGCTTGACAGTCAACTACGGTGACTTTCTACAACTCAAAAACGTGACGTACGATGCCGTCGCAACTCTCTTTTTCATCGACACAGCCGAGAACGTGCTCGCCTACATCGACGCCATCCACCGTCTTCTCAACACCGGTGGGATCTGGATAAACTACGGTCCATTAAAATGGGGATCCGCACCTCGCGTCGAGTTCACGGTCGAAGAACTCCTTGCGATCTTGCCAAAGATGGGCTTCACTCTCGAGCGCCGCTGGACTGGAGACGCCGAGTATGTCGCTGATAGCGAGAGCATGTGGCATGGCCATTACGGCCTGGAAGGCTGGATTGCGCGCAAGACATCTGACTAGGTGAATGCGACGAGAGCTGTCTAGACTAGAAGCGTTGAGCGCGTTCGGTTTTGTTGACAACGCGCTGCGGATCGGAACGCGTTTTGGGTTTTAATTGTGAATTCACGCGTCCTCGGAATGTCGGATTTGGGCTGCGTTTTTATATCACTGCCTCTTTTGTTAAGTTTTTTGTTTGTAAATATTTGAATATTATATTATCAACAATCTATCTGCTATATTTAAGTCAATATAATAACAATAGCAACAACTACACATCCTGTTCCCTGCAGAAACGCGCGAGTGACGCGTTCCGGGCTGACAAATTGACTTTCTGGGCAACCCTGACCGCGTCGTTCTTAAAACTCCGCGGACTGCCATCGCCTCTTTTTAACCCTTCCTTCTTCCTTCCTCACCAGCACTTCTGCTTCAACTGTTTATTGTTCTTGAAATTACTCTTTGTTTTTCTAGATTAGAGTGAAGTATTACCATGTTTGTCTATAAAAGAGGTGCGTATTATCGTTACTACTCTAAATCAATCACTAACTCGCAGCAGACGGGCGCAAGGAACGCGTCGCGTTCGACAAGGTCAGTTATTCTATTATACAGTGATTATACACTAAACATATCTAACGCGTATTCAGATTACCGCTCGTGTTTCACGTCTTTGCTATGGTCTGGACCAGGATCACGTCGATGCTGCTGCTATCACCCAGAAAGTCATTTCCGGTGTGTACCAAGGCGTCACCACCGTCGAGCTCGATAACTTGGTATGTTTATCACTATTCTATTAACGTGCAAATCTAACTGAATAGGCTGCTGAGACTGCTGCGTATATGACTACCGCGCATCCTGACTACGCTGTTCTTGCGGCGCGAATTGCCATCTCGAATCTGCACAAGCAGACTCGGAAGCAGTTTTCACAGCTCATCACCGATCTCTATACCTACGTGAACCCCAAGAATGGAAAGCTTTCGCCTATGATTTCCGAGACTACTTATAATGTCGTGATGAAGTATGCTGACGAGCTTAACTCGGCTATTGTCTACGAACGTGACTTCCAGTACAACTACTTTGGTTTCAAGACCCTTGAGCGCTCGTACTTGCTCCGCATCGATGGCAAGGTCGCTGAGCGTCCGCAGCATCTCATTATGCGTGTGGCTGTTGGCATTCATGGCGAGGATATTGAGAAGGCGATTGAGACTTACAATTTAATGTCGCAGCGCTACTTCACTCATGCCTCGCCGACTCTTTATAACGCTGGAACTCCCCAGGCCCAGATGTCAAGTTGCTTCCTCGTGGCTATGAAGGAGGACTCGATCGAGGGTATTTATGATACTCTTAAGACTTGTTCTTTGATTTCAAAGACTGCTGGTGGAATTGGTCTGCACGTGCACAATATCCGCGCCACTGGATCTTACATTGCCGGCACAAACGGTACTTCGAACGGTATCGTTCCTATGCTCAGAGTGTTCAACAACACTGCTCGGTATGTCGACCAGGGTGGTAACAAGCGTCCCGGTGCTTTCGCCATCTACCTCGAGCCCTGGCACGCTGATATCTTCGATTTTATTGACTTGCGCAAGAACCACGGTAAGGAGGAAGCGCGTGCGCGTGACTTGTTCTACGCTTTATGGATTCCCGATTTATTCATGAAGCGTGTTGAAGAGAATGGCGAGTGGTCGTTGTTTTCTCCTTCTGA
Organism: [Lipomyces] yamanashiensis; assembly: GCA_030572775.1. Lineage (NCBI taxonomy): Eukaryota > Fungi > Ascomycota > Lipomycetes > Lipomycetales > Lipomycetaceae > Myxozyma > [Lipomyces] yamanashiensis. Next base: position 26,088 of record JAJMBS010000026.1, read on the forward strand.
AGCACCGGGACTTGCTGATGTCTGGGGCGAGAAGTTTGAGGCTTTGTATGAAAAGTACGAGAAGGAAGGACGTGCGATGAAGACTGTGAAGGCGCAGAAGCTGTGGTATCACATTCTCGAGGCACAGACTGAGACTGGAAACCCGTTTATGCTGTACAAGGATGCTGCGAACCGCAAGTCTAACCAGCAGAATTTGGGCACGATTAAGTCGTCTAACTTATGCACTGAGATTATCGAGTATTCTGCGCCGGATGAGGTTGCGGTTTGTAACCTTGCGTCGATTGCGTTGCCGTCGTTTGTTCAGCATGACGCTGACGGATCATGGTATGACTTCAACAAGCTTCACGATATCACCAAGGTTGTCGTGCGTAATCTGAACAAAATTATCGAGATTAATCTGTATCCTGTGCCCGAGTCGCGGACGAGCAACATGCGTCATCGTCCTATTGCGGTTGGTGTTCAGGGTCTTGCGGATGCGTTTATGGCGCTTCGTCTTCCGTTTGACTCGCCTGGCGCGAAGCAGCTCAATATCCAGATCTTTGAGACAATTTACCACGGTGCTGTTGAGGCGTCGATCGAACTTGCGCGGGAGTTGGGCATATACGAGAGCTACGAGGGATCCCCTGCGTCGAAGGGTGTGTTGCAGTATGACATGTGGAACGTCACGCCTACTGATTTGTGGGACTGGGATACAATCAAGGAGGATCTTGCAAAGTACGGTATGCGCAACTCATTGCTTGTCGCACCGATGCCAACTGCGTCTACATCTCAGATCTTGGGATTTAACGAGTGTTTTGAGCCTTATACTTCGAACATTTACTCGCGTCGTGTGTTAGCTGGTGAATTCCAGATTGTGAATCCTTGGATGTTGAAGGATCTTGTTGATCTTGGACTGTGGTCTGATAACATGAAGAACCGGATTATCGCAGATAATGGATCGATTCAGAATATTACCAACATTCCTGATGATATCAAGGCGCTATACAAGACTGTGTGGGAGATTTCGCAGAAACATATTATCGACATGGCTGCGGACAGATCCGCGTTCATTGATCAATCCCAGTCTCTGAATATCCACATCAAGAACCCTACGATGGGCAAGTTGACCTCGATGCATTTTTACGGCTGGAAGAAGGGGTTGAAGACTGGAATGTACTATCTTCGCACGATGGCTGCGTCTGCGCCGATTCAGTTTACTGTTGATCAAGAGGCGTTGCAGACTGTTGACACGAACCGTGCGCGTACTTCAGGAATGGGATTACAGCGGAAAGTGTATAAGCAGACAATTGGACGAGCTTCTGATGTGAAGAGGGCTTTGTATGATGCGCAGGCGGATGAGCCTGAGAATGTTCCTGTTCGTTTTGCTGCAGTCGAAAAGGTTACCACTACATCTAGCTCTGAAGGCGAGGAGGAGTACGTTACGCCGGTGAAGAAGCCGGTCGGCGGACTTCTCGCGCGCAAGCTCGCTATGGAGGAAGAAAAGCGACGTAAGGAGGCCGAGGAAGAGGCTATTCGGAAGAAGAAGGCGAATGAGGAGATGACTGAAGAGGAGGTTGATATTTACAATGATAAGGTGCTGCAGTGTTCGATTGAGAACCGGGAGGCGTGTGAGATGTGCTCTGGTTAATGTTTGGCGCATGATTGTGATTTGTGATTTGTCTTGTATTGTTTATTACTAGTTCTGTAGTTAATCTGTATTTACTTTAATGCTCTATTTTAAGCAGAGCACAATGCCTTATTGTGCTGACTGTCACTGTTGACGCGTCACTCTGCACGTGACCGATGAAGTGATGTCCGATGAGCGTGCACTTGAGATCACTTCACTTTGAGTTCTCACCACCACAAGACAACAATAGGAAGAGAAGTGTGCGGATAGTAGCGAATACAGAACAAGAAGAAGAAGAAGAAGAAGAAGAAGAGTAGATGTACACAATGTACACACGGCAGCCGACCGAGGGCGAACCGCCGTCGCCGCCAGCGATGCCGGTTCTCATGGTTTCACCTCCTTCGTTTGATATTCAACAGCAACAACAACAACAACGACAAGAGAGTAATGATATACAGAGTAATGATATACAGAGTGATGAGATGCAACAGATGGTCAACGACAACATCTTCAGCGAATTGTTCGCAGCAAACTCGCTGGACTTCCCGCTCTACCAGGAACAACAGCAGCAGCAGTGGCAGCAGCAGCAGCAGTTTGACCAGCACCTCTACAGCGACTTAGTAGACAGCAGCAGTGTGAATGTGTTAAATAGTGACCAATTTCCGCCAGTTGACACCGGTTTGCTTCACGATCCGGCAAACTCGCTTTACGGGCGCGCCCGCTCGAGCTCGATACACTCAGAGTACTCCTCCGTCTCTGCTACGCCATCACCATATTTGGCCGGCTCCGCGAACCAGTCGCCGCTCATGCAAGCGATTGGCGACGCTGGCTTAGACGAGCTGCTTAATTTCTCAATCACGGACTCGCCTGCTCTCGCGCCCGCTGCACCGATCCAGAGTTACTCCCCCGCTGCCCAGATCCAGAGTTACTCCCCCGCTGCCCAGATCCAAAGTTACTCGCCGCATCTGAGTAGTAACTCCAACAGCGCAACTGCGTCGCCGTATATGCTGCCACAGGTCACGATATCACTTGATCCGGCACCGTTGTCGCCAGGTACCGTGGGAAGACGACGGTCGCATTCAGAGTCGAGTGTGAACCAGGGATTGTTGCCGGACCAGCAGCAGTCATCGCTGTTGTCGCCCGCGCAGTCGTTGTCAGGACGAGGACGACGGAGGATGAGCGGTGGTCCGTCGACACGACCGCGCAGACGACTCAGCAGTGCGTCTCCGTACTCTGATCTATCTGACTTTGGCGATGAAGAAGACGAAGAAGACGATGAGGAAGACGAGGACGATGATGCGAGTAGTGTGGCATCTGGCCGCTCTGGTTCTGCGTTGTCGAGCGCATCAAACGCGTCGAACGCGTCCCGGCGGAGCTTCATCCTCGAGCTCGCGGAGCCGACCCGCGCAGACCGGCGCGTTCCTCGTAAACCACCTACGTTTGCATGTACGCTCTGCGACAAGAAGTTCACGCGGGCATACAATCTGCGCTCACATCTACGCACACATACCGACGAACGTCCGTTCGAATGCACGGTCTGCGGGAAAGCCTTTGCGCGGCAACACGATCGTAAACGACACGAAGGTCTGCATTCAGGCGTGCGTCGGTTCGAGTGTCGCGGTGAACTTGCGGATGGGAATGGCAAATGGGGATGTGGACGCAAGTTTGCGCGAGCTGATGCGCTCGGAAGACATTTTCGGTCTGAAGCTGGTCGTGAGTGTATTCGGCCGCTGATTGAAGAGGAACAGCGTGAACGGCAGGCGAAACAACAGCATCAGCAGTTCCAGCAGCAGCAGCAGCAGCAACTTATGCAGCAGCAGCTCCAGACTTCTTATGCACCTTATGACGAAAACCTCCTCAGCGTGAACAGCATGATGGGCAACTGGCTCCCGCAGGCTCTCTTGCAACAATATCCTGCGCTCTCGAATCTTTCGTTTGATGCCGAGGGAGCCTCCGGAGGCAGTGGCAGCGAGTTTGAGAACGACGATGGCGAAATCAGCTAATATCTTTGTGTTGGATTGATTGATTGATTATATATTTATAGCTCGAAAGAGATAATTATTGTATATTATTTAGTATTATGTAAGAATATAGTCATTTGTTTAGTAGTAATTGCTTACACATAGATAGCACAAATGTGACAACATTTGTACCCCGGTGGCGGTATCACCTATGACGATCCAGGCTCCTCTCTCTCTCTCTCTTCCCCATCACTATAACACCACTGCAACAATGAAGTCCGCAGTCCTCATTTCGTCTCTTCTTTCTGCGCTCGCGGTCTCCGCTGAGCAAGCTGTCTTCAATGCTGGATCCACTGGTTCCAACTCCGTTAACTCTGCCTCGTTTGGCGGACTCAAAGGCTCGTCTGCGCTCGGCCAGGCCGTGAAGGCCCTCGGCGAGTCGATGACCCAGATCACCCCCGAAACCGCACAGCTGTGGGCTGAGATGCAGCGCGACTTCCCCGAAGCTGTTGATGCTCTGACTTTTATGGCTGAGCCCAAGCCTGCGACGAAGCGCGAGGCCGGCGAGTACGACTTTCACGTCAAGGCTGAGGACCTTCCTGGACACGCACTCCGCATCAAGAAGCCCGTTGACCTTGGAGTTGACTCTGTGAAGCAGTACTCTGGATACCTTGACATTGAGGAGGAGGACAAGCACTTCTTCTACTGGTTCTTCGAGTCCCGCAACGATCCGGCCAATGATCCCATCATCCTCTGGCTCAACGGTGGCCCAGGATGCTCGTCCATGACTGGTCTCTTCTTCGAGCTTGGCTCGTCCTCTGTCGACAGCCAGGGCAAGCTTGTTTACAACCCGAACTCCTGGAACCAGAACGCATCCGTCATCTTCCTCGACCAGCCCATCAATGTTGGATACTCGTACTCCTCGCAGTCTGTCTCGTCCACCGTCGCCGCCGGCAAGGACGTCTACGCTCTCCTGTCCCTCTTCTTCAAGCAGTTCCCCGAGTACGCTAAACTCCCCTTCCACATCGCCGGAGAGTCGTACGCTGGACACTACATCCCCGTCTTTGCTGCTGAGATTCTCTCGCACAAGGAGCGCACCTTTGACCTCACCTCGATCATGATCGGCAACGGTCTCACCGACGGACTCACCCAGTACAAGTACTACGAGCCCATGGCCTGCGGCAAGGGCTCTGGTGCTGAATCTGTTCTCTCCGAGGAGGAGTGCCTTAAGATGGAGGCCTCGTACCCGCGCTGCGCAAACATGATTGACAACTGCTACCAGACCGAGTCCGTCTGGACCTGTGTCCCTGCCTCGATTTACTGCAACAACGCCATGATGGGTCCTTACCAGAAGACCGGCAAGAACGTCTACGACATCCGCACTACCTGCGAGGACACCGAGAACCTTTGCTACCCTCAGATGGGCTGGATCTCCAAGTACCTCAATGACGCCTCGGTCAAGGCCGCCGTCGGTGCCGAGGTCGATCTTTTCGAATCTTGCAACTTTGACATTAACCGTAACTTCTTGTTCAACGGTGACTGGATGAAGCCTTACCATTACACTATTCCTCATATCCTCGCCGCTGGCGTGCCTGTTCTTATCTACGCCGGTGACAAGGACTTTATCTGCAACTGGCTCGGCAACCAGGCCTGGACCAACGCTCTCGAGTGGGACGGTGCCAAGGACTTCCAGTCTGCTCCTACTAAGGACTGGGTTTTGGGAGACAAAACTGTCGGAACTGTTCAGAACTCCGGAAACTTCACTTTCCTCCGTGTCTTTGAGGCCGGCCATATGACTCCCTTTGACCAGCCTGAGGCCGCTGCTGAGATGGTTCTGCAGTGGACCCGTGGCAACTTTGCCTACTCTGAGTAATTTTTTTTTTTTACTCTTACTTTTAGATGGTAATACTGTTTTTTTTATAGTTGGTGTTGTAGTTAGTACAGACAGGTGGCCGGTGGGCGTATGTGGTTGAATACATGGTTTATAATAAGTAATACTTTGAAAGACTGTAGTATTATGTATGAGGCTATCTAGAGTACTTCTTCTGAATGAGCTTCGCGATAGTCTGTAGCTGGATATTCGATGTTCCCTCATAAATAGCGCCAATCTTTGCATCTCGATAGTATTTCTCGACGGATTCCTCGCGCGTGAATCCGACTCCGCCCATCCACTCGACTGCTTTCGAGGCTGTCTTTTCAGCGACTTGAGAAGCGTAGAGTTTTGCCATTGCTGCTTGCATAACGAATTCGCCGCCATGGTCTTTAATAGCGGCGGCGTTGTAGAGAAGGAGTCTCGCTGCTTCGATTTCGGAGGCGATTTGAGCGATTTGGAATTGCATACCCTGGAATTCACCCACGTATTTTCCAAACTGTTTACGATCCGAAAACGCGTAAGAAACGGCACGATCGAATGCGCCCTGTGCGATTCCGGTCATCTGGGCTGCGATGCCAATACGTCCTTCATTGAGGCATTCGATTGCGATCTTGTAGCCTTTGCCGTATTCGCCAAGCACGTTTTTCGCAGGAACATGGACGTCGTCAAGAGCGAGGACTGCAGTCGAAGACGCGCGGATTCCTAGTTTATGTTCTTTCTTAATGACAGAAATCCCCCAAGGTTTCTCCACCACGAAAGCGGTGATCCCGCGATGTCCTTGTTCTGGATCAGCGTTTGCAAAGACGATGAATAACTCTGCTTCAGCGCCGTTCGTGATCCACATTTTGCCGCCGTTAAGGACGAAATCTCCGTCGGGGAGTTTTCGAGCACGCGTTTTAAGTGCAAAGGCGTCTGATCCGGCGCCTGGTTCAGATAGAGCAAAAGCACCGAGTGTGGATGTCGCTAGCTGGGGGAGGTATGTGTCCTTGATATAGTCCGATCCCCATTTTCTTACACACGTGTTGACGAGGGTGTTATGCACATCGTTTAGAACACTGACACTCGCATCACATTTAGCAAGTTCTTCAACAACAGCGACAGCAGCCGTAAATGACGCTCCTGCACCACCATATTCTTCAGGTGTTTCGACCGCCATGAGTCCCGTCTCAAACAGCGCGTTAATGATGGATGATGGAATCTTCTCAGCTTCGTCCATAGCGGAGACTTGTGGGGCTATTAAATCTGCATTAAACCGTGATACGACGTCGCGGAAGGCTTCCACTTCTTCTGAAAACTGGAGAAGTGAACCTGTGTGTTCATTACGACGAAGAGGAAGTGTTCTGAGACGCGGCAGAACTGCCCTGGTTGATCTGAGTATTCTCTGCATTTCTATTATCACTTTCAATACTGATACTGATACTGAAGTAATACTGTTGATAATCTCCAAGGAAATAAACAAACAACAGCCTACTTCTTATATAAAATAGCAAGTATAAGAAAGAGAGAGTCTCGTTCGGTTCCCCGCAATCTCGCAAGCTCGTTTTACACGTGAAAGTTGGCCCTAACCCGATAATTCTTATGCCGAGGATGTGAGAGAGTGTTGTTCTTAAAGATTATTAGAATATTGTATTATATTATATTGTATTATATTATACTGTATTATTGTTAAGAAGAAGAAGAGTGTATTGGAGTATTTGGGGGGAAGAGTCGTTGAAGAGAGCAGAACAGACAAAGATGTAAACACAATTGGAAGACGAGTTTCTCAGTGGTTTTATTTAGTATAACATATAAACAAAATAAACAAGAGGCTAACTGTTAGATATCTTTATCTCACAAAACAATACACAATTCACAATCACAGATTAATAGAATTACAGCATAGCAGGCTCGTGAACAAGCAAGTTCTCTCTGATCTTCACCACATCCTCATTCGAAAACCCAAGTTTATCACGTAAATATCCGTCCGCACCACCATATTCCAACTCAAGAACCTCAATCATCTTCCGCATCGTTTCATAGCTATCTTTGTTAGCCACTTTTTCACACAGTACACGTCTTAAATACATACCGAGATCCCATTAACCGACTAACAATCTTCGTCTGTGTCTCGCCATCAGCCTGCATAATAGTTCCATCCAAACCAAGCAAAATCCGATGATACAGCGCTTCATATTCATCGCGAAGACCGTGCGTTGTTAGTTCGTATTCGCGCGCAACTGTTTCTGCTTCGACACCCGCGATTAGAAGGATTAGCGCACATACAACGCCAGTGCGGTCCTTGCCAGCTAGATATTGTGTTGTTAGATGTTGTAGTACAAATAAATAAGGAACAGTACCTGTGCAGTGGATGACAAGGGGATGTTCTGGCGTATCCCGGATATGCTCGAAAATATGTTTATACGGTCTCACCCCTTGCTCCAAGAAATCTGTATAAACAATGATATACCCTTCTACGTCGCCAATATCCAGCGAAGACAGCTTCCTCGCAATCTGGACTGGCGACATATCCTCGTTCCGGCCGAGGGGAAGGTGCATGCGTTGAAGATTCGAGATAGTGTAGATCCCGCCTTTTGTGCATTCGACTGTTGACCGAAGATCAACTGATTTCTTTATCGCGAGCGCGCGCTCAACGGTCTCCATTCCGCTGTCGGTAATGGTCGACAATGATGCAGCGCGATATATGATCCCTTCACGAACTACACGCCCGGAGTCGCGCGTTTTCCAACCACCTAGGTCTCTAAAATTCGCGACACCGTTGACAGATTTCCAGCGTGAATGACGGGTTCCTTCGAGAAGTTGCGAGCGTTGTGCGAAACGTAATCGACATGCTTCTTGGGACAAGAATGAGACAATGTAAGCAGCAACTTGCGGATTGTAGTTTGTCTTTTGTTCTTGTACAGAAGGTACCGAGTAGAAATTATGATCCGCGTAGGGGATCAGATGCAAGGTGTGTTGCCCAGCCAGGAGATTCGCAAACTTCGCAGAGTCAGAGACAGAGACGATAGTATCTGCGAGGCCATATATACTAAGCACATCACTCTCTATGTCGATGCACTGGGTAAGATCAGCCTGGGCCAGCGAGAGCGTTTCGACAGCAGGATACCACTGCTTTATATTCTTACAATATCGCGGCACAGTAGCATAGTATCCATTATCCTCTTCCCAAGTCTTTGAGAGCAGCGCAGTTCGCTGCCTGATTTCTGAACTCGTGAACCGGCCTGCGACGTTGATCAGTTGCGGCAGGTCCCGCTCGTATTTTGCAGCAAAGGTCATGGTCGCGACTGATCCGCGCGAATGTCCTACAAGTGCTCTGATAGTAAATCCGTTTGCGCGCAAGTACGCAAACACGTCTTTCAGATCACTGTAATCTTCCTCGAGAACACGGTGTTCATCTGTCTCAATCGGCGCACTCTCTCCACAATCCCTGAAATCAAACCGAAAACAAAATAGGCCAAGCTCCTCCGCAACTCTCTTTGCAACCAGTTTATGATAAATATAATTCCTGTGTCCGGCGAACCCATGAGCGAGCACAACAACAGAGCGAGGGAATAGAGGCGTGGATGGGGTTGTGAGGGTGCCGACGAGGACTGAGCCTGGCGGTGAGGATGTTGCCGACACTGGCACTTCTATACGATTTTCTTCCATCTTCCCTGCTTCTTCTTAGCACTTCACTACTATTTATTACTTTCCAGCAGTGAGCATTGAGGAACAAGAGGAAGAAGAGTCAAGGGAGACCTTACAGAGTCGCTTCCAACCGCGAACCGTGCGGCGTTAGCGTCGGGGTTTTCTCCGCACCGCAGTCAGTACTTATCCACCTATGTAATAAGTTCACGGGTGAGTCGTGCACTAAATCCCAAAATCTTGTAGCCAACAAATTTTACACAATATCTCAGCAACCACAAATGTCATCGCTTTCAAAGGAGAATAGAATTTAGTTAGCTAAATCAGCTATTCAAAAAAAATCAATTAAAAAGCGTCCGGGAGATTGCAAAGACCTACGACGTGGGCCCTGAGTACCTTGCTTGATAGACGCCCCAGAAGAGAAGCACGACGCGATTGTCTATCCAGTTCATGACGGCTTACTGATTTAGAAGAGGAAACATTAGTTCAGCATATTTTAGACCTGGATTTACGAGGAAAACCTCCAACTCTCAAAGATGTGGCGGCTATGGCCAACCACATTCTCGTAGTCAAAAGGCAAGAGCAAGGTCGGCAAAAACTGGTCAACAGAGTTCATTAAACGCCATCCGGAGCTCAAAACGCGCATGAATCGCAAGTACGATCTTCAGAGAGCTCAGCAGAAAGATCCGGAGGTCATCCATCGATGGTTCGAGCTCGTACGCAATACTCGAGCCAAGTATGGAATCCAGCCTGACGACGAATAGAATTTTGACGAGACCGGCTTCATGATGGGAGTTATTGCATATTGCATCAATGTTGGTTGTAACGGGTTCAGAGAGACGGAATAAACCTGAAACAGAGTCCAACCAGGCGATCGAGAGTGAGTTACGAGTATCCAAGCTGAAAGAGCGCTTCAGTTTGTTACGGAGAACGCGCTGCTGAGGGAAGAAGTCAATGCCCTAAAGGCAGCCTCAGAAGCCGCATCCAAGTGAAAGCAACGATCAAGAAGGCGAATTCAGAGAAACGGGACTCTTACAGCTCTAGAGGTATCAATTTCTAATGATCAAAGGGGCGTTGATGCACAGATTGGACAGGTGCGCAGCCTGGAGATGTGGGAACCGCGCCGCGAATAAGACGCTGTGGACACTGCAGAAAGCCCGGTCATCGAATTCAAACCTGTCCGGTACGTTTAGAAGATAGTAGAGATAGCGATTCTGAATTATCTAATTAATTGATTATGGCGTTGTTGAGATATAATGATATAAAGATTTTTGTAGGTGAAACGTGCACGGCTCACCCGTGAACTACGTTATTGTATATATTATTGACAATTGTATCAACGCCGGCCAACAACAACAATGTGACCGTTAATCTTCCTCCGCAACAGCCTTCTCTCAGCAAGGACTCGCTTCTCACTCACCGCCCGCGCAGAAAATCCCCATCCTCCTTTTCCCTTGCTCCCTTCCTTGCTCGAAAACACATTATCCTCATCCTCCTTCTTAGCCTTTTTCTGCCCTGGTTTGTGCTCATATACTTGTTTTTCAAACGCGCACGAACTCGCCAACGTATGTCTGATTCCCGACCGCCATCGTCTTCCTTCGACAGTACGCGCTGGAAACCGCGCGTATTGAACAAACTCCCTTGCAATCGCTTGATATATTTCCTTCACAGGCATTAACGCTTCTTTTCGCTCTTCTTCCTGTTTTTTGAGAAGCACGAAAGCAATTAAATGTGAGTAGGGACAACTCGGAGATAAAGGAGTAAGCCTTCCTCTCGAGGCTGAAATTGTGGACATCACGGTCTTGAAAGGAACACCGGTATGTGTGCGATATGCTGAGCCGTTGTGGGTTTGTACTTTGCTAAAGGGATCTTCTTTGATTTCTTTGCCGCTGATGGTGTTGATAGTGTCAGGGTGTTCAACGACGATTTCAAGCTGAGGAACGACTTCCTTGTTCTTTCCTTCATCCTCATCTTCATCTTCATCCTCAACTTCATCCTCATCTTGCTCGTTCAATAAACTCCCAGACTTTTTTGAAATCTCCGAGTGATCCGAATACCATAGATTCTCCAAACTCTTTGAATCCTGGGAATACCCTGACTGAAGGCTCCCACTCGCCTCCGAAAGCGCCATCTCAATCTCATACTCTAACCCTCCTACCTCTTCCTCAATCTCCGACAGTGAGGTTTGAAATGTACTCGTATTGCAGAGTTCCTCTCTAAACTCCTCATATCCCACTTCATACGCGAATTCGTATTGTGATGATGGAGGTGAGGAGGAGGTGAGGAGAGGAATAGCAGGCAAGGGTGAAGGCATGGAGTAGAA
>JAJMBS010000026.1:37571-67732 GCA_030572775.1 [Lipomyces] yamanashiensis
CCCCCCCCCCCCCCCCCCCCAACATGAACACGACATCTCAAGTCTTACAACTGACTACAAAAAAGCATCTTCCTCATCAGAGCACCTTTCACTTCCGCCTCGCACAGCGACGTCGTCGCACAAGCGACTTCATGATACTTCCTAATTAGGCAATTTCACTCACACATACACTTTCTATCCAAGTTTGCTATTATTATGTCCTATATCCTAGTAGCTAAACTAAAACAACTCTATCATGTCCCATAGCAATAACGCCGCTCCTTTCATTTCCTTCCTTGTTACTATTGTTCTGTTTTCTTGTTCTTGTTCTTCCGCTGTTTCACCCAACATGCGCTCTCATAAGCACTCTCACACGCTACTGCAATACACTAAGAACACTGACGATGACTACCGACCAACACAGCCTCCTTCTCGCACGCTTCCTTACTAAAAGTCCAGAAACAAGTAGACTCAGTACCCGCATGTCGAGCTCCATGCTCGTCGACTTTTGTGAACGAGACTGAGTGGCTCAGAGTATGTCTGATCCCGCTCTTCCACGAGTTTCTCGCAGATTTGCCAATGTCAAAATACTTGAACCGACTGGAAATTACTTTGTAAATCTCATCAACGCGAAGAGTATTTGCGCGTTCAGCGGGCGCGTTGAGTAGCGCACAGGCAATCAACATACGATAGGCGAAGCGCGGATGTTCGCGCGACTGCGACTGCAAATGAATAACTTTAGCAAACGGCACGTCGTAGTTACAACGATACGATCCTCCATTGCGAGTTGCGCTAGAAAACAGTCTTGCGTTTGAGGCCGACGAAGAGGTGGACGACACTAGAGATGTGATTGTAGGGCGCGACATCTTTGGACGGCTGGTCTTGCATTTGTTTGTAACTCTTAAACGGGCCTGGGACTGGGGCTGGTTGTTGGCTTGACGATGAACAGCGCGAGTGGCAGCAGGCCGACTTTTCTGCTGTTTGCGCGTGGGTTTGTATTCGGGGTCTGCTTGGTCCTCTTTTGCGTTGTCTTCGCTGTCATACGCTTCTTCGTCGACTTCATTCTCGCCTTCAACCTCGATGTTCTGTTTCTGGGACGCATTTTGTTCTTCTTCAGCTTCAATTGAAGTATGAGTATCAGGAGGGGAAGAAGGCAAGCCCATGGACTGCGTAGATCTGCTGTCAAGGGGTGCGTGATCCGGGTTCACGATGATTTTGATAGTCATTCCAGACTTGTGCTGAGCTGCTCCTTGTCTGGTTCTAGTCATAGGAGAACCAAGGGTAGATGTCCACGTATTAGAAGCAGATGCAGAAGCAGCTTCTGCTACTACTGCAGGAGGAGGAGCAGAAGGTGGCACTCCAGCTTCAAACTGCGGCATCAGCAACAACGCGCCCGAGAAAAAAGAAGAGCCTGTGGTATTCGACTGCGACTCTTGAAAGTCCATTTCCACGTACGGATCCGAGTCAGAGTGGTGAGAATGAAGGCGTTGGCGGAGAAGCATGTCTGTTGGGCGAACTGTTTCTGCGGAGGAAGGTGAGTGTTGACGAGAGTCAGAGAGAGGACTTGCGATGTCGGACATGATTGCGAAGTAGAAGATAAAGTGTAGGGAAAGAAGATGGTGATGGTGAAGAGGAGGAGGAGAGGATAAGAAAAGAGGAGGATAAGAAAAGAGGAGGATAAGAATAGAAGAAGAGAAGAAAGTAGACAGCATTTGAACAAGCGAAAGTTGCGACTTTTGTGCGACTCTGGATTCTTTATTTACTTTACTTTTAAACAGCAATTTAGCAGTTTTATGTAAATAACAAGAAAATAGATTATTTTAGAACAGAAAAACAGTAATAAAATTGAATAATAGAATAACAGTAAAAAGTAAGAAAATGTTAGTCGAATCTTACTCACACAATCATTGCAAAATGGTATCAGAATTAATCGTTTTTTATAATAACAGAATAACAGAATAGCAGTATAAATAATCAAATAATACAATACAATTGAATTGAATTGCATTGAATCAATTGTAATGTGTGTTCATCACTTCAATACTCAATTCCTACCACGCGCACATCCAAACAATCAAACGCGCAGTCACGTGAATAAGCAGTAGCACGTGACAAAACGCCTTGATTGACAGTAAACAACGCGTTAAGAAATACTGCTATTTTGTGCTCATGGCTATCTGGTTTGCTGATGTTTGCAGTCTTCTTGAAGCACTTGACTCGTTGTATTATCAAGGATGTCTTGCTCGTGCGCTTCCAAAGGCTGTGATTAATCTATGCAGCAAATGGTGCGCGCAGCATCGCGACATACTTCTCAATGATCAAGAAGTGATTTTATCTGTTCTTTCGTGTTTATTTCCCGAACTAAGGAGTGAACGACGATATGGCATCTTCCAAAATGAGATTCAGTCTGCGTTTTTATCTGCTTGTCAACTAGAAAATACTCAGCGCGCAGCTTGGATACTTCAGCGCGTACACTCAGGCGAGGAATTTGCTCTTCTTCTCTCTCAAGAACTCTCTACAACTCCACACAGAGCATCTGATTGCTCCGTCGTCGAGATAGATGAAGTATTTGCCTATTTGGCGAGTTTTTGCAAGTTCTCTGCTCCAGCCGTCTATATCAACCGCGTATCTCAAAAACCACATAAACTACTCAAGAAAAAATTATCGCCAATCATATCAAAACTGCGACCATCAGAAGTCAAGTGGCTTATACGAATCCTCAATAAAAACATGTCTCCTGTTTTGCTTCCTGGTATGTTCATATAATCTGCATTATTCTCTTCTAACAAGATAGTTGATGCCTTTCTACGTTCTCTTCATTTTGCTCTTCCTTTGTTATTCTCCTTCTATAACAGTCTTCCTGCTGCCGTCGGTCATCTTTTCTCTCCTTCGTTTAGCAAATGCCTTTACTCCCCAATTCACTCTGAGGAATTCAAACAAAAACTTCTTTTTCAGTTGAGACCAACAATCGGGACACCAGTACGAATCCCCAAATGCGCGAAGGGGCGTACATTCTCTCGTCATTTCGACAACGACGAACTCGTCAGTGTCGAGACAAAATACGACGGTGAGCGCATGCAAATTCATATTTCTATGACTCCACAGCCGAAAATTGTCATATTTTCAAAATCCGGCCGCGATTCGACTCTTGATCGAAAACACGTCCACGATGCAGTCTTCACCGCCCTGCGCCTTCCTCATCCAACATTCACACACTCCATCATCCTCGAAGCAGAACTAGTCGTCTATGATACCACATCTCACAGTATCGCACCCTTCCACCGTCTCAGCGACCACGTTACTCGTGAAGGTCTGTACCTCGGTGCAGCCCATGACACGAGCTCTACACGTCATGAGCGGCTTATGCCGGTTTTCTTTGACGTGCTGGCTATAGACGATCATAGTCTTCTTCTTGAATCCTATGAATCTCGTCGACGTCTATTATCTCTTCAAGTCCAGGAACTCGAAGGCATTAGTATGTTAGCAGAGACAACGATCGTGCAAGCGGGACAGATCAAGTCCATCTTCGATCATGTCGTTAGTCGCGGCAACGAAGGCGTCGTCGTCAAGCCCACATCCAGCTCCTACCTCTCGGCATGTTTAAACACTCCTCCTTCGCAACGATGGGTTAAATTTAAAAAAGATTATCTTGCTGGACGTGGTGATACGGGGAATTTTTGCGTGATTGGAGCTGCTGTCGATACTGAGCGTGCAGTTGAACGGCGATGTATGCGTATATCTTACTATTACGCAGTCAGGGCTAATATTTTAGTACTACCAGGAGTGTACAATACGTTCTATATAGGATGTCTAACGAATAAAGAGCAAGTCCAGAGATTCATTGCACGGCCTCAGTTTGAAGTACTCTTCACAGTCAAGTATATCCAGCAGCCTGCTGATCTAGCATACCTGCAGCAACTTATCAAAATATACTCTCAACCCTTCACAACTGTACGTTTTCCTATGCTATTAAGATGCTAGCTAACTCAAATCCAGGCGACTAACTATGACTTTCATCTCCAACCATACCTCCGTCCTCGGCGCCCCGCCGTCCTCTTCATCACTCCACGAATAATCGAGCTGTTATGTGCAGGATACGATAAACCTTCCGGAAATGATTTCTATATACCGCGATGGCCACGGATCGTCAAGATCAGTGAACGGGATAGGAAGTGGGTGGATTGTATCTGTTTTGACGAGTTACAGCAGATCGCAGGTATTCCACAACTCTCTAACACCGAGCATCAAATTGTCAAACGAGCAAAGACATTAACAAGTCTTGATATGAGTACATTATTGAACCCATCTCACTCTACCATAAAGAAATGTGAATCCACACGCAAGATCATTTCACGAGCGATAGCAAATAGTCGTGTGTTTCTCTCTCAGTCGCTTCTTCAACATACATCCGCTCTCGACGCGTACACAACTCTCCTCGACGCGCCTGTGTTTCCTAAAATGCTGGATTCTCTCGAAATATTTTATGAAATCTCACAAACCCAAAACACTTCTTGTACGATCTTGCTAGTTGAGCCACGTCGCGTACGAACCACACAATCCGAAATCAACATCCTCAAACCCCATCTCTTCCCGCGCTCTTCTCTCTCAAGCCATATCTCTGTTGACATCGAGATCTTCAAACACTCAGAAGAACGTGAGATATTTTTGGTACTGGAGTGGCGTGTGTTGATGGATGCTATGCGCGAGGATGGGAAGTTTGATTTTGACAGATGGGTTGTATGTTGTGATTTTTATGAAAGGTGATGGATTAAGTGCATGCCTTTATATGACTCGGGTGATGTGTATTGTATTGGATATTGACTTTTGCAAGGGCTTATAAAATGTATCATTTCAGTCTTGTTGAATATGTATATTAATGGTATCTCTGAGTGCGTATAGCAGAGTCCTGGTCACAGCTTCAGCCGTGCTGATCTGAGAATATATGGCATAACCATTGGAAATCCAAAGTCCTCATCGTTTATAGCTATAGCAAATGTAATAGCAAGCACTTGGCAAACCCCTAAAGTTGATAAACCTTCCATTCATCTCCAATATTGCATTCATGATCCAATTCCAGAACATTGTTCGCAACGATAGCAAGCAAATAGCAGTCGTTAAGCATCATCATCGTCGTCGATTGGGAGGAATCAATTGATGAATAATTTCGTTCATCTTTAATATCATATTCATGATACGGCAATCATCGCACTCTAGCACTCATGGCAGGTGTGGTTAGAGCAAGCAATTGGTGCAGATCAAGAAGTATCATCGTCAATAGGGAGAAATCTGAAATCAATAAAACCTTTCCTTCCATCTCCAATATCGCACATAGATTGCACACTCATGATACCATCGCAATCAATACGTAAGCTCAGCATGCTAGCTAACTTAACTGCCTCGCGAACTTTCTGAAAGGTGCTATACGAATACGTGAATTTGACTACTGCAGCTTCCTCGTCCTCGTCGTCAGCGTCTTCTTGATCAGGCATAACGAGGGTCTCGACGACATTTCGGTCGCGACCAGCTTTCCATGCAAAACTTCCTAAATCACCGATACACGCCAGTTCGATCTCTGGTACAGGATCTTTCCTCGCAGTCACGCGTAATTTTGGTTCAGATCCGGGTGTATCTAGTTCTCTGAACGCGTCTGACAGAGGTCCCGGTTTCATTATCACGTTTAGACGAAGATGGTCGGTTGAGAGGAGGATGTCTGAGATTTCGTCGTATTCGGTTGACGTTGTGAATTCGCATGTGGTAGTCACGACGCCTTCGTCCAGCCTATATTAAATTAGAATAATATCAGGTACTAAAGAAAAAACTTACATAAGAAGGAAAGGATCGTCTAGTCTGTTATATCGCAGTTTACAGACACTACTAGCGCCGATGAACTGCGGTCGTTCAATTTCTCCTGCTCCAAAGCTGTTCTCGGCCTTCGACATCCCGCCAAATCGTTTTCGACTGGATGAGTTCGCTTCAGGTATATCGCTTCCAAAGATCTGGAAACACTCGATAAGGGCGTCGAGTTGGATTGAGAAGGAAACGAGGACGGGGGTCGTTGATGAGAGGGTTGATTGGGTTGGTTGCGGCGGAGGATTGAAAACATAAGACGAGAAGAAAGATTTATCAAGAAACGCGTGTGCTATTCAATTAGTAAAATGTCAACAAGCACAGAATAGAAGAGAAATACCCTGGCACGCGCGCGAGTTCTCGGCAGAGACCGTGATGCCATCAGCTGCGATAGAAACAGTTGCTCGCGGCGAAACACGGCCAAGAGTGTTTAACATTCGATAGATAAACGCAACACAAGTAGACACCGCGTCTAGTAGCGGCGGATCTGCCTCGATCATCTTCTTTGCTGTGTTGTTGCTGTGCTGGACTAAGAGTGAGGTGTGAGGTGCTGAGTGAGAGACGCGACTGACGCGTTCTCGTCACGTGATGGATCCGCGACGTGTCTGCCAATACACAGTGCATTATCTTGATAAATAATAGCAAATAGCCCGTAGTAGCAGAATAAAACTCAAGCCAGGCTAAGTAATAATAGCAATAACTATACATAATAAGCACTCTGTAGTATCTTACTAATAAATTAGTAATCTAGCATTGTACTCAAAGCGGAGAAAGTGCGGCGACCGAGAGCGAGTCGTCGAAGCACGAGTTTGGATTCAAGCACAGTGAGTCTATTTTGATTTGAGCACTGAAAATACCCAAAAGACCTTCATAAACAGTGAAGAGAAGATATATATCAAGAATATACGTACAAATACTCAGCATGGCTCAAAACATGCCTGTTTCGCGGTCGTTTCCGCCTCTGCCGTCGCCAGACGAGATCAATAGCCTTTATCCGCCAAACCTCGAGCTGCTCCAGGTTCAAGTGTTGTTCAGACATGGTTCGTATCTTTGTGCTGTTCAAGTGCTCAGTGCTAAAAAAAATCAGGCGAAAGAACACCCGTTCGCGCAAGATTCCAAACCTGGGGTCTCAAGCCTTTCTGGCCGTTCTGCAAGATCGCTGAACGCTTCACGCAGACGATCGTGAGCTATCCCAACGACGTCGCGACCCCGTTCGAGTACGTCCGCAGACTCGAGTCTGTTGCGAAAGAGCTGCCTAACAATGTGCCTGTGCCTGCTTCAGGATTCACACATGGCGAGCATGACGGTCTTTGCATGCTCGGCGAGCTGACTGATCTTGGTCGCGCGTCTGGATACAAGCTCGGCGAGCGCATGCGGTGGTTGTACGTCGACCAGCTCAAGTTCTTGCCAGACATGTTCTTAGATCATTCTGACATTTATCTGCGTTCATCGCATGTCGCGCGGTCGAACGAGACTTTGATGTCGCTTTTCCAGGCTTTGTATCCGGCAAACTACCGCGCTGCCGGGCTCAAACCTGTGATCTACACGCGTCTGTTTCCGCAAGAAAACGCGTATCCTAACGATGAAAACTGCAAACGTCTGTCTGAACTCGGATTCATGTTCTCCGAGATTGTAGCGCAAAAGTGGAATCCTAAACTTGCCGGATATCCGTCTGAAATGCTTAAGGACGTCCTGCCAAACGGCGTCGCTATCGACGGATCTCCTAGAGCGTCGGGTATCTTCGACACTGTCTCTGCCTGTGTTGCGCACAATGTTCCTTTACCAAATGGTTTCAGCGACGAGAAAGTCATTGACGTGCTCCGCGAATCCGTCATCGACGAGTGGTATCTAGGCGCCAAGTCGTCAAAGGAATATCGCAGTCTGGCGGTTGGAGCTCTCGCAGGTGATTTCTTGTACCGGATGAAACTTGCCGTCACAAAGGATCAGAAATCACATGGGTCGCAGGTATCCTTCACGGATTTGTTTAAGGGAAAACCTGTTCCGAAGGAAAACGCGGTCAAACTTGCGCTGTACGGATCGCACGACACTACTATTGCGACTCTTCTTTGCGCTCTTCATGCCTACGATGATACATGGCCTCCATTTACCACCGATCTCAAATTCGAGCTCTTTGCTTCTTCGCGGCCTACTTCCCCGGCCACAGCAAAGCCCACAGATAAAGCTACCACCCCCGCCTCTCCCAAGCGCGACTACTACGTCCGTCTAACTTATAACGACCAACCCATCATCCTCCCCGCCTGCTCACAACCCGGCACCAACCTCAACGGCGACTCCAAATTCTGCACTCTCGCCGCATTCGAAAAGGCAATTTCAGAGTTCGTCCCTTCAAATTGGGAACTTGGATGTCGTTCCAACCTGGGCAAGACGATCCTGGATAATCCGGCTATGGATGAGGAGTTTAAAAAGATTAAAAAGGATGCCGGGGTTGTGATGCAGAAACAGCAGGCTTAGTTTGTGTGTATTATTGTGAAATGTGTGTTTAAAATGTTGTATATACAATGAAAGTACTCAGAGTACATAAGACTACAAGAAACTAGAAGTAAAGGTAAACAGTAAATTGTACATTATAGATCATACAGAACAAACAACTACAGTAATAAAATAACAATCACAAACTCCATAATGTAAAATACCTATCCCAAGCATTCGTATTTATATATAGATTTACTACAAGGTAGTCTACTTAATCCATCATCTAAATCAGTATAAGAAATAGCTCACTTCATCTAAAGAAGTTGACTCGCGCATGAACGCCGAGACCTTCCTCGACAGTCTGCGCAGCTCGCTCAAGTCGGCCTCCTGAGGCTTCGTTATGCTTCGCGATCTTGTCTCTCCATCCACCGTACTCGAGCACGATGCCGTTGGCGCGCTTGAGGGCTTCACGCACGACAAGCGCCCAAGCCCGTGAAAGCTCGTCGTAGGCGGTATGTTTGAGTGAGTTGTTGGATTCTGTGGCCCATTCTGGGAGTTTGTGTACAAGCGCTGTGACGCCGTCGAGGAACTGCAAGCAGTTGCCGACTTGCTGCTCACGCGGCGGCAGGAAATGCGGTGTATAATCGCTTAATGCATCTAGAAACTCGCTCACCTGGGGACGCACACGCAGGTACGCATAGTCACCAGCAGGATCACATTTGTAGGGAAAGGCAGTCGCGATACGGTCGAAATATCGGGTAAGAAGTTCGATACTGCTGTGGACTGTCGGTGCCGGCGCCATGTTGCTGATTTCGTCTGAAAGATAGCGGTGCTTATCTGCGAGCTGGCAGATAATTGCTTTGAGCGCTCTGGCGTCTAAAGTCTCGAGCTGTCGCGAGAGAGGCAGTGGTCTGCCAATGATTTCTGTTCGTGCACGTTTAGCTGAGAGCGGAGCGTATTGTCTGCTGTTGGATGTGTGAATGTTGTAGTCGTGAGCGGCGAAGCTGCTACCGCTGTTGCCGCTGGCCTCGGGAGAGCTGGTCATTTCGTCGTCGGAATCGTCATCATGGGTTTTCCGTTTGATTCCTGGATAAATGTTAGTTATTTTGTTTTATTGTTGTTGTTGACTGTTGTTTATTGACTGGATTAGAGAGAAGAAGTCCAATCACAGCTGCCTCGAGTGGATCCACTCCACTCCCTCTCTCTCTCTCCATCCTTTCTCCCTTTCACCCCATCAAATCAATCACAGAATCTACATACCAGATCTAAACGGATGCTGAGTCGGTGAATCCGGTCCGTTTTCACGCAGCTGTGCCGCGAAAGGAAAGCCGACTTGCGGACCAAGTGGCAAGACTGCGCTCATGACGATGATTTGTTCCCCCCCAGATATATAAATTGGCTTGTAGATAGTCAAAGACAATCAAAGTAGAGTAAAAAACACCCCGCTGAATCTGAATCTGCAGTCTATATCAGCCCAATCACGCTCTATTCCTCTCTGCACTCGACAAAGAAGCACAAAAGCTGTTTGCAGGCTGTGTGCTGCACTCAAACACAAATCTAAAGCGGTCGTCGTGGTTGGATCGCCGCCGCAAAAGCCTAGCTTTCCCTTAACAAACATTAAGGTTTTTGAGGGTGCTGCGGCGGTGCTGGTTGCTCTGACAACGGATTAATAGTTCTGCTTTGGGAAATGTGTACATATGACTCCTGGGTGCGCGTACAAACTCACGCAGTTAATCAATGCTATTCTGCTAGCCAGACTTTTTATTTGTCAAAGTACTATCAGTATATCAAAATGGATTGGTCCAATTTGCTGCGGACTGTTGCTATGATAGTAGTAACCCAGATAATATCTGGACTGAACAGACGCTATTCTCTCAACCTCAGCAGATTTACTGTTTACTTAATCAGCTTAGTGTTCCGGGTTTTCTTTTTTTCGTACATGGATAATATCTCTGTATTACGAAGTTTTGAACTTACTTGGCGGGCAATAGTAGGGCGAATCACCCGGTTATCCAAGAACATCGAACAGTATTGTCTGCCGTTATCATCTATTACAGTCGATGGCGGTTCTGGCGATATCATGGAGATAGCTACTCATAACCATCCAAATCCAATATTACAGCACATTGCTCGCTTTCTCTTTCCAATCATTCAGTGCATTAGCGATCTAATACACACTCTAGTCGACTGGACATTCGAAACCCGAGTCTTTTGCGTAATAAGAGATCTAGACAATAGCTGCAATATTTGGATGATGCATATGCTAAATGTCTTGTCAAGAGAACACAAAAAACAATTGTTGGAAAATTTTCAGGAGTGTGTTGCCTCAGGTGGCTCTGCGGTTATTAAGACTGTTAGTGAATTGGGTTATATGATGGTAGTGTGCGAGAGAGTGTGATTACAGCCGGATATATAAGCATGACTGAACATAGAGACTTTAGCCATTTAATATAAAGAGATATGTGTTTGTGTAGAAAATACCACAGCATAGGCTATAATATAGCATATTGAATTTAATTACTAAAATAGTATACAACTCCACTATTCCTTGATGTACGGAATTCCAGTAAGCTTGAACGCCCGCTCGCTCATAACAGGCTCATGCAACGGTCTCTGGCGGATCGAAGACTCTGGCTCCGGCACACCATCTCGTTCAGGATGGTTGTCGCTGTACCACTGAACGTCGGGCCAATGACTCGTTGAGAAACGTTCTAATTACTAGTCAGTATCTATTTCTTCACAACATTACGGGAGGAACTTGCTCTCGAAGCACATTTTCTTGCGCTTAAGATCCTCCTGAGTTGCTTCCGAGACCGGCAAGAAGCAAGTATATACAGCAAATCGATTACTATCACCAGTAGGACCGCAGTTATAATGCGGAGTACGCGAGTCCCACAGAATCAAATCACCAGGCTCTGAACAGACCTTGACCCATTCACAGCCTTTGTTTTCGAACCACTTGACATCGCTGTCGCTTAGTGGAAAGTACTCGGCGGAGAAGACAGCGTGGTCGCGTTCGGCGGTGTCAAAACGTCTGTGGAATTCGTTGCTGAATTTGTGACCGCCTTTGAGCGCAACAAGGCCACCATCGTTGGGTCCGTTGGGAAGCAAGTTCACAAGACTATGTAAATTATCAGCAGTGTTGTCACAAGACAAAGGAAATGCATACCCCTGTAAGCATCTAAACCCAGGTTTGCGCGGGTTCTGGTCCTGATGGGGCCATGGCGTATTAGCCGGCACATCAGTTCTTCCTGGGAACGAGGCATTGATAGCATCGAACGAGACCAGAAGATCTTCGGTACCAAAAATTCGTTCAAAAGTGCCTACAACACCTGGTTCGGCACGCACTTTCCAGACAAAGTCTTCATGGGAAATGCCGTTGTTGTTGAGGATGCCCTTTTCAGACATCGGGGGTAATTTGTCTTTGTGGATGGTAGCAGGATCGCGACGGTCGTAGCCGAGTTTGCTGTATGTCATCTATTAGCACTAGTACACAAAAACGCAAAGAAAAAACATACAAAGACTCCAGAAGTTCGTAAATGCTCTGAACATACTCCTCGCAGTGCTCTTTCGAGACAGCGCCTTTGACAACGCAGTATCCGTCGCGGATAAGGTCGACGAACCAGTCCTCGAGCACGACGCCCGGGATACTGACGAGCTCGCGCATCGTGATCGGCACAAGCTCGCCTTCGTGGTTCTCCACGCTCTCTGTGATTGTAGTGATAGTAGCCATTGCTTTGAACAGGTTCTAGCAGCAAAAGAACTCCTGCGAGAAGCTGAGGTATATACAGTATCTGAGATAGGGCAGGGTCGCTATCAATAGAGCCGCACACTAGGGTCGTTTCTGTGGCGCTCTCACTCACCGAAAGAGTCAAGGGTGTTTCAAGTACATGTCCTGTTCGGTTCTTGATAGTGTGCTGGTTTGTCGGTAATATTCGGTATCGGCAGTATTCTCCAAAAGGCGTGATGTAAACAGACAAGGAAGAGCAATAACGCGTCCAAGAATGACGAAGCAGCGAACGAGTGCACTGACCGCGTCCGAGCGGACGTTCGCGCGTCGAAGCATTGTCGAGGCTATTTGCACCTGAATCGTGGGGTCTTTGTTCTACATAATACTAGAAAGGATAGTACTGAGTGCTGTTTGCTGAAAAGATGCTGTTAAAGAGAGTGCTGTGTGTTGAGTGGTGATTGTCAGAACAGGCTTATCGCTGATAGAGCAGTACTTCAATCAACTGCTCCTATTCTGTTCTGTTCTTTATGTGCTGTGTGTGCTATTACTGTCTGATATTAGAACTAATAAAAACTATGAAATGAACACAAAAGCAACTGGTTGGTTGCTAAAATCATTAGTTATTAAGATGCAGAGAAACTACTTCGAGTACAAATGATATATCAGTACTATATACTGTGTCAGATTCCAATACTCCTTACCGCAGTCTGAAATTATTAGATATTTTAGAATAGATTTAGAGAAAAATCAAGCAGTATTATCGCAGATTGACTAAGATAGCCTGTAAATGGCACATGTTATCAAATACAGCAATCAAATATCACTAAGCAATTTGTAATATATAACAAGGGGCTAGTACTGACCCTGCTGTCGCGGCCCATACGAGGCACCACAACAGCCACTTTCAGATATCCTCTTCGCGTCCACGGCCACGATCCCATACTTTTAGTCCTCTGATAAAAGTATTCATATAATACAATGGCAGTACAGTACATAATTCTGCTGTCGCGGCAGGGAAAAGTGCGGTTGGCAAAGTGGTTTTTGACGTTGTCGTTGAAGGAGAAGAGTAAGATTGTCAAGGACGTGTCTACTTTGGTCTTGGGACGACGGACAAAGATGTGCAGTTTTCTTGAATATAAAGGTGTGTATATTTATCTTTTAAGGGCTTATTTCATTGAATACGTTGAATTTATTGAATAATGATGGTGATCAGTTAAGCAAATTACTAACTATACCATTCAACAGAGAGCAAGGTTGTGTATAGACGATATGCGTCGCTATTTTTCATCGCAGGAATTGATTCTACAGATAACGAATTGATCACTCTCGAGATCGTTCATCGCTATGTCGAGCAGATGGATCGGTATTACGGAAACGTACAAGCTTCATCTTCTTTATTCTAGATAGGAGAATGCTAACAGTTTGTGTTTTCAGGTCTGCGAACTCGATATCATTTTTAACTTTCAAAAAGCATACTACATCCTTGACGAACTACTGATCGCCGGAGAACTCCAAGAATCCTCAAAACGCGATGTACTCCGTCGCATCTCTCAACAAGACTCGCTCGAAGAAGCAGAAGGAGACGAGGAGAAGTTTAGCAGGTTAGGACTCTAATTCTTTTTTATATATACATATGTGGCGAGAATATCTAGCTATGATAGTACGGATGTGACGAATTCATATGCACACGGGGAGACGAGCAAAAGTGTGATGGATAAGCAGCATTGGCAGACTACGTAGTTTTATATCTACGACACCCACTCTCTTCTCTGGAACATATTTTTAATTCTTTTTCTTTATTTTATTCAGATTAATGCCGTATATTGGCCAATTCCCCGGTATGTCGAGTGATGGCGTGACGAGCGGAGGACATTCATCGAGTGGGCAAACGTCCAACGGCGGCAGTTTTGCATCCGCGCGGGGAAGATCTGGCGCGAGTCGGATTGGAGGCAGCAGCAGCAGCAGCGGCAGGGACTCGTATTATTGATTAATTTCTATTGCGAGAAGGATTATGATTAAGATATGGCTAGTTGCAGGAACTGATCTGGTGCCGGAAGCAGGGTACGCACGAGTTTGGCGATAAGCAACGGGATGTTTCATAGCTGTCTAATGAGTATAGTATACGAGTCATTCAGTCACCTTTGTGTATTCATAGCCAATTGTAGATTAAATAAGCACTCCATACGGACTCGATACGCGTTTTTAGTCGTCCTTTCTTTGTCTATCTTGGGCTCCTAACAACTGCGCCGCGCACACGGCTGCGCACTCGTTTAACCTCCTCGAGAAGGACTACACCGTTTTCCCCTTCTCAGCACACTTTATCAGGCTGTTCAGTTGCTCACTGATCCTGCGGTTTATACTGATTGTCTGTTGAAGAAGACACATGCTCGGTCTCTACTAGAATCAGTCCTCTCAGCTCATTACTCTCCTTTTCTCCACAACCACCTCCACAAAAAACCACCACAATTCCCGACTCAAAGTCCAGCACCCCGACGACGCCAAACACGGTGGACTCTGTCCGCGCGTCGCTCGTCTCGCGGTACTCCTCCGCAACGAGCCTGCCGACTCTTTCGAGAGTGAACTCTGCCGAGCAGGAGAGTCCACAGATGGCGACTCTGAGATCGTTGTACCTGAACCCGCACACTGCGCTGGCGCACACGATCCAGCGCGAAGACGGGACGGTTACGTACGCGCCTGGCGCGCAGCCGTATCCGCCTGTGCGTATGCTTAATCCAATTGAAAAGCAGCGGGTGCTTGTGACCGGTGGCGCGGGCTTCGTGGGTTCGCATTTGGTGGACAGATTGATGCTTATGGGCCACAACGTGATCTGCATTGACAACTTCTTCACGGGCTCGAAAGCAAACGTGGCTCATTGGCTTGGTCATCCGAATTTCGAACTGATCCGTCATGATGTGGTCGATCCGATCTTGGTCGAAGTTGACCAGATCTACCACCTTGCGTGTCCTGCTAGTCCGGTTCATTACCAGTCGAACCCGGTTAAGACGCTCAAGACAGGATTCTTTGGTACATACAACATGCTTGGTCTTGCTAAGCGCGTCAAGGCTCGGTTTTTACTTTCTTCGACATCAGAGATTTACGGTGATCCTGAAGAGCACCCGCAGAAGGAGTCTTACTGGGGACACGTCAACTGCACTGGTCCCCGCGCATGCTACGATGAAGGCAAACGCGTCGCAGAGACTTTAGCCTACTCATACCAACGTCAAGAAGGAGTCGACGTACGTGTTGCTCGTATTTTCAATACATTTGGACCTCGAATGAACTGGAACGATGGTCGTGTCGTGTCGAATTTCATCTTGCAGGCGCTCAAGAGTGAGAACTTGACAGTCTACGGAGACGGTCGATCTACGCGTTCGTTCCAGTACGTTCACGATCTCGTCGATGGTCTTCTCAAGCTTATGAATTCAGATTGCGATGAGCCGGTTAATATCGGTACGCAAGAGGAGTTTACTATCAATGAGTTTGCAGAGATGGTTATCAATTTAGTTGAGGATGAGACGGGAGATTGTGGCTCGGAAGTGGTTCATATGGCGGCACTGGAAGATGATCCGCAAAAACGGAAGCCAGACACCACGAGAGCTAAGCAGCGGTTAGGTTGGGAACCGCAATGGAAAGTTGTTGATGGTCTCCGAGAGACTGTAAAGTATTTCAAGATTCAGCTCGAGAACGAATTGTAGCCTGGAATGGCAATTGCACACTCAAACCTATAGATAATTCTCCAATAATGTTTAGTAATTTACATTGTATGAATTGCATATTCTGAGTTGGTTCGCTTTTGTAGCAAATTTATAGACCACCTGATACATTTCACTACAGCGACTATGCCCGCTTAAGCATCACAGCAGTGTTTATGAATCCAGCCTCCTTCAATGTCATACCCATGTCCTCTGCTCCATATCTCTTTGTCGGAAATGTAGTCACAAAAACTGTGCTATCAGGAGCTACTCCAGAAACGTCTTGAACGGCGTGCGCCACTTCAAATAAGGTAGTAGTCACAGGGAGAGTCTTTACTACTGGTGCTTGGCCGTCGATGCGGATTTGTAGTCGTGATTCGGTGTACTCCTTCTTTTGCTTTGGCGCAGAAGATGCAGCAGCGGGTGCAGGAACAGGAGCAGATTGAGGTACGGCGATGCCTGCTCTGGCCGCGCGCTCTTTCTCGAGTTTCTCCTGACGCGCTTTCTTATCAGCTGCGATCAAGTCTTTAATACGCTGCTTCGCAAGGATGTCCTCGCGCTGCTCCCGTTTCCGAGCCTCAGCCTCTTTCTGAACTTGCAGTTTCTTTTGCTTTTCGATCATCGCAGCGGATTCTTTGTCGGCTTTCTTGCGTAGGTTCTCGTTGTTCTTGTTCTCGAGGGCGTCAATCTTTGCTTGCGTCGCCTTGCGCTCGGCAGCACGCTGTCTGAGCTCTTCCAACTTAGCAGCTTTTTGCTCCGGAGTAAGCTCAGGGATTTTGTCGGTCGATTCGGCAAAGTTGATGTGACCGGTCTTGGTAGCATGGTACTCTGCCGTCGCGGGAGTTCTGAATCTCTTGCCGCAATCCTGGCACACCAGCGATCCAGCCGAGTCTGACATATCTCCCTTCTCAATTGGCTCTCCATCAGGTCCAATGGTTACTTCTGTTTCAGGGTTTTCTCCCTCGCCAGGGTCTCCAGTGGCTTTGACGGCGGCCTCGATGGGGTGCTGGTCGAGCCATTCGATGCACGTCTCGAGTGTGGCAGGTGATTCGGTGTTGCGAAGCGCAGCTTCGATGCGCGAGACGGGGAAGCCCATCTCTACAAGCTATTGCCAAAGTTAGTATGCATCTTAGATGTGAGTATAATGAGTAGATACCTGATTACGGACGTCCATGGTGCTATGTGTCTGATGCTGTCTGGTGAGTGCACAGTAGCAGTGAGATCATCAGAGAACAACCCAGCTGCTCTGCGCCGCACGCTATCATGATTAATATATTACATAAATTTGCTTACTAAGATTGACGTACATTGTTTTAAAAGCGCATAGGCTGTGATGCTCAGCACGTATCAATAAAGTTTTGTGCCGCACTGACTAAGCGCTTCCTTGCAAAGCCCGCATTCGCTCTGAGCTGCGCTGAGTTGAGTGACACTCGACACGACTTTAGTGTGTTTACTGTCTTTCCACCGCACATCCAATCCTCATCAAAACAATCCCGAAACAATGGAAGTATCACCGTCTACACTCGAGTTCAGTGGTCAGTATCCTTCTTATCTTATCTTATCGGCCCTTCGTATCAGACTCTCCTCGGTCCATCCGGGCTACTCAAGTCCTCTAACGTGCTGTGTGCTAACGAATTGGCAAGGCCCCTTCTTCCAGCAGTCAATCACAAGACTGCTCACCCTCCACAACAAAACATCCGAACCTCTTGCATATAAAGTCAAAACAACTGCGCCAAAGCTGTGTGTTGCATCCTGTGATCTGCTTCTGTGGCTCTCTGTGCTAATATATTGGTGTAGATACTGCGTACGCCCCAATGCTTCTCGCGTCAATCCCGGTGAGACTATAGAAGTCCAGAGTACGCCATTCCCTGCTTGTGCAGCCTTTAGTATTTTACTAAGTCTCTCACTAGTCATCCTGCAAGGTCTCAAGACCGAGCCCGCGGCGGATTTCAAATGCAAGGACAAGTTCCTCGTCCAGAGCGTGCCAATCCCCGCCGAGGCCGAGACAATGACCATCCATGATCTTGTGCGTTCCAATATTTCCTAGCCACATAACCACTCAACCTGATCAAACCTGACTGACTGGCTTATAGTGGCAATCGATTGAAAAGATCTCCAAAGACAAGATCTCAGACGCAAAGATCCGCGTCGCGTACAAAGCCGCGTCCCCGTCTTCCACCACCGCCGCCTCCGCCTCCCCCATTTCTCCCTCGACCCCAGCAGTCGCTGGCTCAAAGGTCGTTGCATTCACCACCCCTTCGACCACCTCCACCGACGCACAATCGACTACCGCCGTCGTCGACGAGAAAATCGCAGACTTGCAGTCCGAGCTCAAGAAAGCAAACCCGGCCGCCGATGTCACTGAAAAATCCATCCCGGCTGCCACCTCTGCCACCACTACCAGTTCGGCAGTTGAGACCCGGACAGGTGGTGGAAATGGTGTGCCTATTCCGGTCGCCATGTTGCTTTGCTTGATTGCCTTTTTGCTTGCCTGGTTGTTCTTTTAAATTCCAATTTTTCGTCGTGTGTGCTAAAATACAAGCTGTTTAGTTTCAGAGGGAAAGTAATCGTAAAGATGTTGTTATTACATGTTTTTAACCGGTAGTGTATTTGTATATGAAGTAAGAATTTGATTTGATCCTCATTTATTGCACCAATTGGTGAGACAAAACAGTGCCGAAAACTAGCCTCTTGTCTCTGTTTTGGGCAATATTTCTCTTTCACTTGTTTCGTTTTATTTCAATCTTTTTGTTTGCCGACCTTAGTTGTTCCCTTTGCTCACTCTCCCAGTTTTTTCCCTTTCTTTTCCAATCATCTCAGTTTGACGAGGTGATAGTGGAAGGAGTGAGAATTGATTTGGCGAGACGTTGTACATGTAAATCTCCATTTTATTTAGCCAATGTTTACTTTGTTTTATCATTACTCCCTTGAATTATTGTCCATGCGGCCAATTTGAGTATATTTCAGCGGTGTTCTATTCCGTTACATGCTCCTTCTTTGCTCTTAATAAAAGTGGTATTTCATATCTAGATAATTAATAACAAAATCTAAAGTAAACCCCTGTACAGACGATACCCATATCCCATCAACTAAAACGAATTAAAATATAAAAACAAGTCACTCCAAAACTTAAAAACATTCCGGCTCTACTTCTAACTTTCATAAAAGGCGCTCAAATATCTTTTTTAAGAGCGGTTGTAGTATCGCCGTTATCACCAACATCATCATCAGCGAGAATTTTCGCATTTTCGATATCAACAGCAGTTTTCTTTTTTAGTGGTGGTCGTTCGACAAGTTTTCCTGTTGGTGGCGTGGTGGTTGAGGATACATTATCGCGTTTAACGCGGCACCACAGACTTACATTTTTATCAAACACGAAATCCCATAACACGCGCGACCAACTTTCATGATATGGAAGAGGTTCGTAGAACTCCTTTGCAAGTTGGGTTAATACGGGGAGTCTTGTCCAGGGGATGTATGGGAAGTCGTGGTGTTCGTTGTGAAGACCGACGTTGTAGGTGAAGAAGTTGAGGACGCCGTAGTAGGAGTAGGTGTCTGGGGGTGTGACTCCATTAGGAATTTCTTTAGGGTTGAGAATGTACTATAGATGTTAGAAAGCGCGGAGAAAAAGAAGAAAGATTCTTACATGTTCAGCAATGAAATGGCCAGCAAGAGGATGCCAACTTCCTGCCAAAAAATCAGACATAATGAAATACACCAGCGGCATCCATCCGAGCGTCTTGACCAGCACAATATCTACTGCTATTTGAACAATAACATTAAGCAGATGAATAGAAGTGAACGGTAAAGTCATGACAAACATGGGTCGTAGGGCGTAGAATAGGATCTGGAAGGTGGCGAAGAATGCCTTCCCCGCGAGGTTTGAAAGAACAATAGCTTCAAGTCTGGTAGGGAGATCCGCGTCTAAGTCCGCATCGCCAAGATGTTTGTGGTGAATGAGATGGTAAGGTCTAAAGCTTGCACTGTAGGGAATACCAATTGGCAGATTAACAAAAATCGCGAATAACCTATTGTGTAGCGGTTTCTTAAATCCGAGGTTGTGACTAAGTTCGTGGATGCAAAGAAAGATATTTTGATTTGCTGTTGCGCCGATAACATACGCGACAGTCCAAAACTGCCAGCTCGACAGTGAAGACTCGCGCAGTGCATACGCGCAAGCAAATTGTAACAACACAACGCCAGTCGCAATGTACTTTGTAAGGGGTTCAATACCGCAAAGTTTAGTTACTTCAGGGTGTGCTTGCATGATGAGCATTCGTCGTGTACGATGCGGTTCTTCTTGATATGTCCAGTAAAAATCGTCAACGTGCTTCGCCAACGCCTCTGTCTCCTCCGCAGTGAGCTTTGCCGTAGCAGCAGCCACAGCTACTGTCTCGTCAACCGTAGTCGACAATGAAGATGTTGATGATGCGACTGAGACCGAGGAAGACATAACTTCTGATTCATCTGAAGAGGTATCTGACCCCGAGAGGGAATCAGCTGGTAAACTCCTGCTCAGCGGTTTTCTGGATGAGATTTGCGGAGCATCGGCTGGTTTTGTTGGTAGATAAAAGATTCTGGTTTTGAATTTGCTGAAATCGGCTTGTTCTCGTCCCTGACGTTGTGAGCTCATTGTAGACTGTAGATCTGTTGGAGAGATGCAGTAGATGTGAGGTTATCCCTTTGTTGAAGAGTGAAGAGCACTCAGATGGCCACCGACGACTGAATTAGAAATAAAAGCAGACCAAATCAAAGCAATCTATTCTTTTTCTCTCAAATAACTTGAAATCAAGCAGCTAAATATCCACAAAAAATCATGCGATACTACTGAAAACGGAGGGGAAGCAAAAAAACAGCAGCAGAGAGAGTTTTGGTGAGGAAGCTGCGCTGCGGCGTTGCTGCTGCGGCTGCTGTGAGTTGGACGTGTTCGAGACTCCTGCACGTGGGATCTCTGTTCCTGTGAAAGAATGCGAAGAGAAAGAGAAAAATATGTTAGAAGAGAAGAGTAAAGAGATTAAAGACAGAGTTAATACAAGAGCGTAGGGAAGGATGGGAATATGTTGTGTGTTGAGAGTCGGAGAGCAGATGGGTGGCCAAGAGATCTGGTCATTAAGAGACAGAGCAATTGGTGGTATTGATGATTTTGCTTGAATCTCTTTTGGAAGTTATAACGGTAGAAAAAAGGGAAATAGAGCAAGTTTAGGAGGGTCAGATGATACCTTATATATCTGGATAATCGCTGATAACAACCGGATCATCGATAAACCTGTCAAATTGAGGTCTCCTTCTGTCACTTTTTAAGTATAGACCATATGCAGGTTAAATTATCATTATATCTTGACAATGAGTGTAATTAGATAGAGATTGGCTTTTATTGTTTGATTCTGTGTTGAATAGGTATGACGTGGTTGGTTGGTATAACTGAAACGCGTTTGGTTTAGATATCTGATTTACAAAATTGTCGACGCCAGACGAAGTGTAAGCAATTGGCAATTAAAATCAAGAAGATGAAATAATTGAGCCAGCCTTTGAATTATCATCGTAAAGCACACTAATCAAACAAATGTTCTATCTTCTTATCTTCAGTTGCATGGCCGCATAGTCAAAGTAAAATGATTATATTCAGGGCAATAAATAGAATAACATGGAAACAAGGGGTAAAAACACGGAGTAAGAAGCAAGCAGCCACTACTTGTAACATAGTGTGGTCGTTGCACCGCAGACGAGATTTACGCGTTTAACGTTCGCGCGTATTGGACGCGTCAAAAAACACGAGCACTCGATTCAATATCTGGAAATACAGTTTTTATATATCCAAGAGTCCTACACTGACTATATATCTCACTGTTTCACAGATCCAATAAAATCGAGCGTGGTTTTACATAAGCAGATGTAAGCAGAGTGATTTTGCAGTGCATATTCAAAAAGAGACGAGCAGGCAGTGCCGAGGAATGTAATTTCTCAGAGACCGCGTCCGGGACCCTTTCTGACTCTCATTGCGAAGGCTAGGTTAAAGTAGACCGTAAAACATTAAAGTACCCAGACGCTGGCAAAATTATCCGGTTATGCCGGACTGTTGCAGTGTTTTGAGTCTGTTTTTACGTGTTTATTTACATGTTCAGTGAAATCGAGGTGTTTGTTTACATTCAGGAGATATCGATAAACAACGCAGACATCTGCCCCAACTCGATAAGCACCCACAGATTGTCACAACTACTGTTGAATATTCACATGAAACTAATAAATCACTTACTGTTTAGACAGCTGTCAGAGCACTGCCTGCCAGCGCACCTGGGCTCGTTTCGCCTGGCACGTAAGGGTACCTATTCTAACTCAGCGCTCACTTAGAGACTTAGTCACCATTCATTACTGAGAATGCGCCTCTGCCCTGGGCGCAGCACTCCTTTTTGCTGCCCCCCGCAGACTATGCTGTCTGCCTGCTCCTTTCTTGCGCTGCAAATGACCACTATCTCTGCTCAATATCATGCTGCCTCTACTGAACACGCGTCTCAGACTGTGCTGCTTTGCTTTGTCCCTTCCTTTCACTCCCGTCTGAACCAGCGCCTTCAAAACAAATCCGAACCGGGTCAGTTTATTAACAAACCTTAGCTATGCATAAATGTCTAAAACATGTATGTTTATAATATACTATTCCTATTTTGTATATTTGTAAATACGCACGGGTGTGGCGCTAGGCCACGTAGGGCAAACTTAACACAGACCGTCAGGCCGCGCCAATCCGGGCGGTGTCTTTTTCCCGCCCGCGCCGTTCCACTTCTCTCTTCCTCTTCATCTCCCACTACTCCTCTTCCTCTTCCTGCTCTCTCTTCACCACTCGTCCTTATTCTCATCATCGTGAGTGCTTCCTTTGTGTGCGCAAGAGTGTGAGATCATGTAGAGCTGCTTATCGCTGGCGTTGACGCAATCTAAAAGGCTTGGCTCGAGGACTTGTACTCTTCCACTCGTTTGCCCGGCCGTTTGCATTTCGGCGCATCTCATCATCTTCCTACTCTTGTTTTCGTCTACTCTCTTCATCTATTCTTCTACTAACACTATGCTATTTTAGTTCACAATGTTTGGAAAAGTCTTTATCGCTGCTCTCGCTGCCTCGGCAGGTGTCAGTGCTGGTATGTTATTCTCCTTGTCTGATACTGTTCCTCAGTCTGTTTTCATGCCTGTGGGTCAACAGCTATCTCTACCATCAAGAACATCATATCTAACAATTACTTGATAGCTTCTTCGGTCACCGCCTCGGCTACTAGCACCACCACTGCCTCAGTCTGCTTGCAGAGCGAGATTACTGCCACTGCCCAGGCTGACCTTGATGCTCTTTCGGGATGCACTACCTTCGCCGGTAACATCATCCTGGCCGAGACCTTGGGCTCGGCTGCCATCAACGGCATCCAGGAGATCGAGGGTAACTTGATTTGCAGCAACAACACTCAGATCAGCTCGATCACTGCCGGTGCTCTCGGTACCATCGGTGGATCGTTCACTCTCTACGGTTTGACTGTTCTCTCGACCTTGTCGTTCCCTCTTTTGACCTCCGTCGGATCAATCAACTGGATTACTCTCCCTGCCGTTGACACCCTTCAGTTCACCACCGGTGTCAGCAGCTGCGACGATATCTACATTTCCGACACTGACTTGTCGTCTCTTACTGGTATCTCTCTTGTCACCGTCAACACTCTTTCTATCAACAACAACCTTAACTTGAACGCGATTGACATGCCAATTACCTCCGTATCTGACGAGGTTGATGTTTCCTACAACGGAGAGTGCGACATCTCTTTCCCTGACCTTATCTGGGCCAACAACCTTACCTTCCAGGACGTCCAGTCTGTTTCGACTCCCAAGCTTTCGACTGTCAATGCTTCGTACATTCTGATTTCCAACAACTTTGAGAAGCTCTCTGCTCCTAACTTGACCTCTGTTGGAGGATTGTCGATCATCGACAACGATGAGCTTACGTCGATCTCGTTCCCCAAGCTCACTAGCATTGGATCCGCCGGTCTTGAGATCTCGAACAACACCGAGCTCGAGTCGTTCTCATTTGCCAAAGTCACCCAGGTTGCCGGTGCTATTGTCCTCAAGGGATCGTTCACCAACGCCACCTTCACTGATTTAACCCTTGTCCGTGGAGCAGTCACTATTGAGTCTGATGAGGACTACGACTGCGACTTCTTCAACACTCTCAACACTGAGAACGACATCCGTGGAAACGATTACGTCTGCTCTGCTGCTACTGCCTCGTCGTCGTCTGTTATGTCGTCGTCTGTTGCTACTACGTCTGCTGCTTCGTCGACTGCTGCTTCTTCGTCTGCTGCTGCTACCAGCTCTGCCGCTGCTGTTTCGTCGACTGCTGGCGCTGTCGCTTTCGGCCCCAGCACCTCCGGCGCTGCTTTCGGTGGTATCATTGCTGCTCTTTTCTTTGGAATTTTCTAAATGCTTGAGCAATAGAAGTAGTAGTATTAGTGGTATGAGTAAGAGTAGGTACTGAAGGATAATGGAAGTAGCTTTTTAATTGGGTTTTGTGTTCGGTTTTTTTGTGGACGCAAAAAAAAGATTATAAATTAGTATTGAGAAATAGTTTTCTTTTTGGTACTTTGTAATTTCCTGCGAGTCTTGGACGGATGAGTATTGTGTAAGAGCAAGGAAGTATGTATCGCATTAATGTATATTTTACTCTTTAATTGAGGTTTGTAGTGTAGAGATAGTAGAGTGGAGGTTGGAGGAGAGGACCCTGAGCTAAGAATAGAAGCGGGTTGCAATTAGTTTGCTGAATTGGGTAAAGTGCGGTTGTCACGGCAATGCTTAGTAATGATTTACTGTGCAGATGTAGCTATGATAAGCGAGTAAGGAAAATGATTGAGGAGGTATTTGATCTACGATGTACGTTAAGGATTGAAGAGTGATGTGTGATGTGTGTTTGTTTGTTTACGTGAATTGAAGTGAGTTCTGGAAGAAAAGCAAAAGAGTTGACAACGTTTAATCAGTCTGTGCATTTGCAGATCTTTTGAGGGGATGAGCAGGAAGTGTGAGATGTGAGGATAACTGCGTGGAGGTTTCGTGATTTGGTGATTTGTTGATGGGTTTATTGATGTAGAGAGGAGATGTAGGAGTTATGTTAATGTTGGTGGTTTTGTATTTGAATTGATATACAACAACAACAACAACAACTACAAATTGCCAATATTCAGCACAACTGTGCAATATTATATCATCTGAGTTCTCTTTAAACTGTGAATCCGGCTTTATATCCCCGAATCGCTTGAATTGAGCAGAGTAGAGTTGAAGAGTCCACCTTGTTGTCTTCCTCGAACCTGACCCGTCCATGAAACCGTTTTATGCGGATTTTTCTATATCTTCCTTCTTGTCTAAGCCTGCTTCTGTTCTGTTGAGAGTGATCTCGTGCGTTTGAATTTGTCGTTTGCGGAATACTGAGTGATTTTGCTTTTGTTTATGTATTCCCGATATTCGTACTCAATGCTCAGGTTTAGATAACAATTACTAAAAGTACAGCAGCTATTCTAATAGCTATCCATTTTATTCTATTCATTCTTTACTATTCTCTGCACTCTCAGCCAAGACCCAAAGTCAGCAAGCAAATGAGATTGCACCGTCGACTCAACCAAGCGAGTGCGCTTTTTTTCGCCTTTTGCTCTTTCCAGCCTGGTCAGACGACGCAAACGCAGAATTAGAAAACTCACTCACTCCGCTTTGTATTTTCTCTAAATTCTTAACTGAGCACAGTATTGTAAACCTGAACGGGTACTCTGATCGTAAGAGAAACAAGAATACGAATTGAGTTCCCTGGGCGATATAAATAGCCCCGAGAAAGACTTGCCGCGCGGCCAAACTTGCCTCGGAGTCGGTTTCGTCTCAGACGAGGATTCATGGATAGTGAAATTAAGAGTGAAAAACATGCAGGATGACAGAGTGAACTGGTTTGCAGACCCGGTTTTTTGTAAACGGAAAATGAAACTTTCTGCGGGTAAGGATGTCTGGAGACTGAACAGAGGAGAAGAGCGTGATGGATGTCTATAATACTGTGCTCAGTTTGTTTTGTTTATGTTGTTTGTATTTGTTTGTTATTCTGCAGATAATCACATTGTTCAGATACAAAGAAATATAGTGTGCAATGTAGTGGTGGAATGATATCAGCATTCTTGAGTGGCCAATCACACCGCTTCTTTCGACAGCTTCACAATTCTCTTTGCCACCCATAGTTCCATCCTCTCTTGTATTCAATGATATTATAGTATCTCATTTCTCTATTGACTATACGCACTTTTGCTTTTCTGTGTTTTTCAATCTGAATCCAATTAGAGTACACGCGCAGTATCATCCATTGAGGCCTGCACTCGCATTTATAATCAATTACCATACTCTGAACCCGATGAGCAGTGCGGCTGGATATCCGCTTTGTCATTTTCTTTGGCACGTGATGATGTATTTAGCGATTGTATAGTAATAAGAAGACATTGTGTTTGTAGGATTTAGAGAGTACAGTATTTATTGTGTGAAACATGACGGAATGGCAGATATTCAAAGATGTGACACTAGTAGGGCGTGATAATAGTCAGGTAAACTTGGCAATCAGATCGTATACGTCCAGATTATCAAGTGCAGTCCCGTTCTCCGACGCACTAGTACTTCGCTTATTTTATCTTATACACAAGAAGTAGACGTAGATGTCTCATATAAATTTAGTACTTGACGATGCATAATGATGAAGTGAAAAAGTGTATTGTATGTGGCTACTCGAAAGGTGTTAGTAAAGGTAATTCGTCAGCAGCATCAAGAAATAGACTGAGGATTCAGACAAATTACATTAACACGCAAGTCTATTCAAGTCTCTTAAAAAGTCCCATAAACAATTGAATTCGACTAAAAATAAATTTCCTAGTTGATATCGGTCATGCAAAGTTAGTAGACCAATATCTGGAATTGTGGAATTTCACCTTGAAGGACGTGGTAGCGCATATGAAGTTATTACTACCATTTCGTTGGAATGAGAGTGCTAAAGAATAATTTGAATAAGCAACTTACTATTTTTTTCTATTTTTTATATTTTTTTTTTTTCATTTTTTTCTGTTTTTGCTGCTGCTGCCGGTATTGTATTGCTATATTTGAAATTGTATGAGCCTTCATATTTCTGCTATGAGTTTAATCTGCTTCAATCATCAACCTTGCAAAATGATCATGTAAATCTCTCTTCAATTTTTGTTCTGAACCATCCATTACCTAAAATTTACCCATTTGTTGTAATAATAACAATTTCGTTTTATAAACTCCGAGATTTGAATGCAGTATTTGTATTTACCGGTATTCTGTACGAATCAAACTTGATGATCCTCTGTTTTATTTCACAGTCGCAGCTCACCACGATTTTTACAAATGATATCTATAGAATTTTTAAAAAAAATCTTCAAATAAATTACTGATAGTTATCATTCTGAAATCTGTTACTGAATATGTTTGTCGTGTACACTGTGAGTAGGTGCAATCACTAAAATGTCACCCTAGTTCAGTTAATTCAATCAACGTATCTTGCTTGTCTACTCTTGAATTTATTCTGTATTTTCAAAAAATAAAAGTCAAGAGATCATGGCCTGATTAAAATACATCATAGACAAAAATAAAAAAATACTGAAAAAAATGGCAATGCCAGAAATCTGGGCTGTAGTTCATTCGAAGATCTTGCGAGCAGAGCTAGTGTTCTTGGCTATTTAACGATTTTGACTTGCACTCCTCCAGAGTATCTATGAGAATCTCAGTTGCTGGGCTCATTAACTTGCTATCGACCCTAAATTTCTAATAACTGTTTAAATAATACACAATCAAAACCAAACATAACATCACAAAATTATGAAGCGAACAACGAACAACGGAAACATCATCCACCGGCGTTCTCCGACTAATCCACACACGCGAGAATCGCGATATCGACTGGTGTTATCTGACGTCAGAACACAACAAACAAACATCCAGCAATTGCAGTCACAATCACCATTTCCAGATAATACAGACTGAATCCCATAATTGCTGCTAAATCCTCTCTTCTATTCATCTACGGTTTCCTCTGACTCAGTAGTGGATTATTCAAGGTCTAAGCGAGGACTGAGTCAGCTCGCTCGCCTTATCAAATTTACATTGAAACTTTATCTTCTTCCTCGACACTCACCCACCGTTCCATGCACGGATCTTGGAGCTTGTGCTTGGCTTTCTCTTTGCTGTCTTTCTTCAATCAAAGAGACAAATTTATTATATTTAGGGAATACTGATTTAATTAATTGAATCAGCTGTATTAATTGTATCAATTGCTGCCAT
Organism: [Lipomyces] yamanashiensis; assembly: GCA_030572775.1. Classification (NCBI taxonomy): domain Eukaryota; kingdom Fungi; phylum Ascomycota; class Lipomycetes; order Lipomycetales; family Lipomycetaceae; genus Myxozyma; species [Lipomyces] yamanashiensis. The sequence goes on from JAJMBS010000026.1 coordinate 65,586, forward strand.
TGGATATCTTCAAAGAACAAGCTACTCCTTCCGAATCTATTCTGACCTCCCAATCCCGGCTCAAGTCCCCGACTCAGTCCCCCAACTACACACAGCAATGGCGACCCCACGAGAACGTCGCAACTCACTAATCGACCAAGAAACCGCTCGTCTTCTCGGCGACTTTGACGAGCGCGACGACACCGCCATCGCAGACGACGGAGACTCTGCGCAAAGCAACGGCAACAACGATGTCGAGGCTGCTGTTGCGGAGCAGGAGATCAACGAGCTCAGCACGCGTGCGCTTGTGACTCTTTTCTGTTCGCTCTATATCGGTGTATTCTTGTGTGCCTTGGACGGTACTGTTATTGTCACGCTTATTTCACATATCGCGTCGGAGTTTCATGAGTTTAGATCTGAGACGTGGATTGCTACTTCGTATTTGATTGCTCTTGCTGCGTTCCAGCCTTTGTACGGAAAGATTTCTGATATTTATGGACGCAAGGCTCTTCTTATCTTCAGTAACGTATGTTTTTCTTATTTAGTTCGAGAATCAAGCTGACAGTGATATAGGTGGCTTTTGCAGTTGGATGCATCCTCTGCGGTATCGCACATTCATTGTGGTTCCTCGTCTTTGCCCGTGTCATTGCTGGTATCGGCGGTGGTGGTCTTAATTCACTTTCCGTGATCACTCTTTCAGACCTCGTTCCTCTTCGTCAGCGAAGTCTTTTGCATGGAATTGGCAGTGTTCTTTACAACTCTGGCGCTGCTGTTGGTGGTGTTTTTGGCGGTCTTATTACTGATGCCGTTGGCTGGCGCTGGGCTTTCTATATTCAGGTGCCATTTGTGATTGTCTCTGCTATCGCGATCCAGATGAACCTCAAGGGCAAACCTGCGTCCGAGGTGGAATCTGGAAGACTGAAACGTATTGATTTCTTGGGCTCTTTCACTCTCGTTTCTGCCCTCACGTTGTTCATGCTCGCGCTCTCGGTCGGTGGAAACTACTTGCCATGGACCAGCCCTTTCATCTATTTCTCGTTCACCTTGTCGTTTGCATTTGTTGCTGCGTTTGTGCATATCGAGTTGAAGGTAGCTGCTGAGCCTATTATCCCGCTTCAGCTGCTGAAAGACCGTACTATCTTTGGTTCGGCTATTGCGAACTCTTTCATTTTCATGATCAGTTACTCGCATTTGTTTTATGTGCCAATCTACTTGATTGCCGTCCGTGGTGTATCGGCTACCGCTGCTGGCACGAACATCATCTCTAACTTCATTGGAACCGGTATTGGTGCAATCTGCACAGGCTCTTACATGCGTGCCTCGGGCAAGTACTACCGCGCCATGCTCTTCAACGCAACCTTGCTCTTCGTCGGATGCGTTCTCGTCTCGACATATAACGAAGGCACTTCAACCGCTGTCCAAGTGTTCTATCTTCTCATACCTGGTATCGGATTCGGTTCGTTGTTAACCTCGACTCTGATCGCGCTCATCGCATCTGTTCCGCATGAGTTCCAAGCTGTCACGACATCGATCCAGTACGGTTTCCGCGCAATGGGATCCACAGTCGGCGTTGCCATCGCCTCTGCGATTTTCCAAAACGTTCTCGCTTCTCAACTTTATGAAAACATCACCGGTCCAGGAGCTTCCGACATTATTTCTCGGTTATTAGATTCTGTCGAAGAGGTTGAGAATTTACCAGAAGAGTACAAAGATATTGCTACAAACGCTTACTCCGCAGCATGCCATTGGGTGTTTTACTTCGCTGTGATTCTAGGATTCTTGAATATCCTGGCTTGTTCTGTTATGAAAGAGCATACATTACACACCACCATCCAGCGACGTGATTAGACTACTTTTCTATTGGATTTATAGATTGGAAGTGTTAAAAACTTCCTTGTGAACTTTTGCTTTTCTGTTTTTTTTTGAATTTATATTAGATTTTGTGTATAGTTATAGAATATGTCATATAGGAACTAAAATGAACTTGAACACCATACTCTTTATGGCGAGTTATTTTGCAGGTGGTTGACATTTAAAACGAGCATAATTTGATATAAAGCTGCAGTTACGCAGAGGTTGGTAATCAAGATGATTTGTGGTGTAGCTGCTGACAAGAACAGCTGCGATTCAAGCCTACAGATATCTGGTTATTTGATGATATTTTTTAT
>JAJMBS010000026.1:67832-211649 GCA_030572775.1 [Lipomyces] yamanashiensis
ACCAGCAACACCCACCCTTCTTCCCAAAACCGGAAACAAACAGCTTTTTTTTTTTTTTTTGACTCAATTGCTCTTTTGTCTGTAAATATCGGTAAAATGACCAAGCCTACTGATCTTACTTTGTACACTGCCTCGGTGCCAAATGGTATCAAGGTCTCAACCGCGCTGGAGTACCTCGAGGTAACCTCACCTCTGGCCAGACTATTCCATCATAAGCCTATGCTGACTGAAGTAGATTCCCTACAAGCTCCACGCGATTGACATCAGCACCCTCGAGCAGAAGAAGCCATGGTACCTCGCAATCAACCCCAATGGACGCGTCCCCGCCATTGTCGACGTCGTCGATGGCAAGAAGACTAATGTAATGGAGTCTGGTGCTGTCTTGCTCTATATCACCGACAAGTACGATCCCGAGAATAAGCTCAGTTATCCGTATGGATCGCCTGAGTACTATGAGATGGTTGAGTGGCTGTTCTGGCAGGTCGGTGGTCTTGGACCTATGCAGGTAAGTCTCTATTACATCTATCAATCGTCATGAAAGAGCTAAGACATCTCCAGGGTCAAGCCTCCCACTTTGTTCGTTACTGCCAATCCGACAACCCGGAAGTCAAAGCCTATGGTGTCAACCGCTACCAAAACGAGACTCGTAGACTGATGTCGGTTCTTGAGACTAGATTAACCCAGCAGCAAGCCAAGGGTAGCAAATATCTTGTCGGAGACCATCTTTCTGTTGCTGATTTAGCCTGTCTTGGATGGGTTCTGTTTGATACTTATGTTGGTATTGAATCTAGTGAATTCCCTCTTCTGAACAAATGGCAGGATGAGATCAGCGCTATGCCGCTCATCAAGAAAGGTCTCGATGTGCCTTCTCCTTTCAAGATCAAGGAGATTGTGAAGGATGCTGCTGCCATGGCGGCTATTTCAGCTGCTGGCAAGAAGTGGATTGCAAAGGGAAATGAAGATGATGCGAAGGAGTAAACTGCTTTTTAGCTGTATTACGATATAGATTAAAAAAGTACTTTAACAGTAAATGATATAGAATTTCGATACTATTCTACATTCTCACAAGTCAGCGTTTAATATTATAAATGACCCACAAAATTCTTCTACAAGCAAATAAAACACCATATACCTGCACAAATATTCTCAATTATCTCTCTACATAACAGCGCCGCTATCCACGTTCCTCAAAAACCCTGCTACTCTGACCATATCGACTTCGGCAGGATCACTCTGTACAGCTTGCACGAGTCCTTCGAGTAATGAATCCACGTCCTCTTTAGCGACACCAGTGCATTTAGCGACGACGCCTTTGAACTTATCTTCGAGGTCGGAACTGCGACCACGTAGTTCGCGAGAAAGAGCGGCGAGGTTGGTGCTATTCCGCTTGTATGCTGCGACGCGAGCTCGGAGAGTCGATACCGATGGCAAAGGACCTGCTATCTTAAGATTACGAGTGGCTGGATGTGCTGCAGGCACAGGCAGCTCGGCGGTGGAGACCGCTGCAGATGACTTTGCAGCAGGCTCGGTTGCAGCAGGCTCGGTTGTGGCTGTTGAGGTTGTCTCTGTTGGTGCTGCTGGGGTTGCTGGTGGGGGAGGAACGACTGGGGTTTGCAGTGGAGCCGGTAGCGATGACGTTGTAGAGACATCAGCTGCTGTAGCCGGTGGTGGGGTAGACGGCGTATTTGTGCTATCGATCGTGCTCGTGCTCGAATTGTCATTCTGCTCAATCTCTTCGACAACTTCGACAATCTCAAGCTTAAACGGCTTATCGGCATCCACATCCGCATCCTCCTCAGCACCATCCGGTCGACTATCGATCGCGTCCAAATCTGCCATCGTCACGTCTCCGTTCGCATCAACTCCCATAACCTCGTCCGACGCAGGCTCCTGCTCAATCTTACGCACAGCTGGGGCGGCTCCGTTTGTTCGCGCAGTCGGCGCACTAGCGCGATACCGCGCGTCTTCCTCGCGCATCGCATTTTCGAGATTCCGATCTCGCTGTGAAAGCTCGCTCAGTTTGTTAGCTTTCTTTCGTAACTGATCGGTCTTGGCTCGGGACTGTGCTAGTACTACTGTTGATTCGCGTAGTTGCTGATGAAGTTGATCGAGCGTGGTCTGCTTCGCCTGCAGTTCCTCTTGGAAGTCTTTGTCCAGAGTCGAGATCATTGACGTCATTGCTAGAGACTGTTAGGATGTGGCTTCATTAAATAATAAAAATACATACAAGCAATGATATCTTTGCTCTTTTGCTGCACAGCGGAAGGAATCAAAACCGCGCTTCCCCGTAACCACTGACTAGGAGGATTCGGGGGTAGTCCAATTTCAGGACCAATTCCAAAATCAACGGGTCTCAAGCCAGCGCGGTTTGGTATACTAGCATCAGCGCCGACTTCTAGCAGCTGCTGTACGATAGCTTTGTTGCCTATCCGAGCTGCGATATTGAGCGAGGTATCGCCGTTCTTGTCTTGTGCGTTGACAACCTCTGACATGAACCTGCCGAGTCCAAGACCTCCCTGTTCTTGCGATCCATGTCGGACGATCCATTCAAGTAGACACTCAAGATAGTACCTGCTTGCCGCAGCGCGTCCCTTGATTCCGGCGGTCAATGCGATATGGTGCAACACCGTGCGCTTAGCTTTATCAGCAAAAATGATTGCAGGATGTAAAAGGTCGAGAACGGCAGGGAAAGTAGCTTGGTCAAGGTTGTTTGTTACAGTCACTGCTCTTATTAAAGCAGTCTCGCCGATATAGTTCCCACGGCGCGGATCAGCTCCACGAGCAACGAGATCACGCACTAGCTGTACACGAGCCAAAGCAGCTGCCCAGTGCAGCGAAGCATGGCCAAGTTCGTCGATAGCGACGTCGACGTAAACATGCGGCGTATTTGCGCCATCAAGTAATGAGATCTGCGATACACCAGAAGTTTCATTGGTCATAAAGATTTGGGTCATGATCTGCTTAGACTGCTCGTAACTGGGACCAAGGTTGCTCTGATCGAGCGGTTCAAGTGGTCGCGCGCGATTCGAAAGTTGCTGTTCAGCCTGCAATTGTTGTTTTGAGTCTTCATACTGTTGCTGGCTTTGCTGCAGGTGTTGTTGTTGTTGAGCGTGTTCTTGGTCCATGTTGAGTTGTCCGCCGTCTGTCTCGGTGCGTGACCGTTTGCGAGGCGGACCGTCGCCATAAGCGGGTTCTTCTTCTTCGTCAACATCAGTCGCAGTCTCGCCTGTGAAGGACATCATGACCTCGGTAGGCTGCCGACTTATTGGTTCGTTTGTGGACGCAACACGCGAAGCAGCTTTTCCAAGGGCAGTCAGAGCAGCGGTTGCCGACACAGAGAGAGGAGTCGAAAGTGACTGTTCGCGGCCCTGGGTCTGCGATGCCATGCTACTCTGCGCCGAGGCCACAGCATACATCTGTTTCCGTCGAGCTGCCATAGCCTGCTCTTTCGTCGGGGTCTGCTCAGATTGAGGAGCAGCAGGGTCAAAGTTGAGCAGCGGCAGAAGAACGTCCTCGACGGAGTACTGTCGACAAAACTCGCGACCGCGCAGAAACGGAATCCAGGTGCCCTGGTATTTTCCGTATCCGCCCTGCACTTTCTCGTGCTCGCCCGTATGAATTTCCTTTTCGAGAATCTTTGTTCGACGGCCTTTGTCGACGCCGCCGACTTTGAGGATCTGGGTTGCGTTGAGGTACGAATCAGAGCGGCGACGCATGACGGCCACGCCGTTGACCATCATTTCGTAGACGGGGATGCCTGAGTAAACGGCCTACAAAGATTCAATTAGCCACTTACAGACAAGTAAACACAAACAGAAGAGAAAGACAGACGGTGTAGATTGAAGAGGTTGTTGGGGCAGCCGACAAAAGCTGCGGAGGCGGAGGAGTCTCTTGCGAGTGCGGAGTCGAAGTGCGCGACCCAGGCATTTTCTGTGCGTGTTGCTGCAAAATACAAGCGTCCAACTATTGCACAAACTGACCCTTTTCTGCTCTTTCCAGCTTCGTGATGCTGTTTCGAGGCGGTCAGTCGTCGTTGTTCTAGCAGAGAGGAGGCGTTCGCGAGCACGCGTCGTCCTCGTCGCGTGTTTGCGCGGCACAGCTGCACAGTCAATTAGGGTGTTTGAGAGCCCAAAATAGTGTTATTTTGGGTGTGAAGTTACAAACGAGGAAACTGCCTGTTTAGGAAAGTGAGGCTAGTCCAGATGCAGCCATGCCCAAAAGGGGACCACGCTCTGGATTTGGGAGGAGATGTCCCCGATCGGCCCGATTCCACTCTGAGCTCGCGATGTGAGCGAATGACTGTGAGTGAATGCCTGTCCTGATTCTGTTGATATCCCCCTTTCTTCTGCTTCTTCTGTCGATATCCTCTGTCTTCTCATAGTCCTGTATTGGGCCTCCTTTGGCGCGTCTTTTAGACAGCAGGGCCGGCTATGCCACTGGAGCAGGACTCACTCGTGACACTCATCGAGGACCAGCAGCGATCCAGGTTGATCCGACGATCCAAACACAAACAGCTCAAGAAGGACTCGCTGAGTCTGTTTTTTGGCCAGCTCTGTGAAAAGCTAGAAAGTTTTAGACTTGAGCAGCAGAAATTAGAAAGTGCTCAGAAGGCCGGACGGCAGGAGAATCAGTCGATATCAGGCGCGGTGCAAGACTGTACCGTCGACGGCCAACCCATGGAGACACTAGGACGCCCCAAGAACATATCACAGGATGGAAGAGATAGCCTATTATTCAAGCCAGAGCATGAGCATTGCGAGAATGCTGCGCAGATCAGCGACGACTCAGAGCTGAAATTAGATCCAGCTGCGCGTGAGCGAATCGAGCGCAACAGGCGGGTACACGAAACTCGTGAGAAACTGAAGCGCTTTTTGCAAGACCAAAGTCAGACTTCTACACCTAGCAAGCAACAGTCCTTTTCAGAAGCCGATCCTCACGTCCAAAAAGACCAGCAAGCGCTAGAACAAGATAGACCCAGACTAGGAAACGAAGAACGCGAAGCACTCGAACTACAGCAAGTGCTTGAAAAGCTCGAGAAGGCTAGAATAGAACGTACTATTCACGAGATGATTGAGCAGATCAGACTAGAAGGAGCCGCCAAAGCAAAAGTTGAAGAGCAAGCGGGAGAGCAGAGAATAGACGAAATCAAACGAGAGAACGAAATTCGGGTAGAACTCGAGGAACAAAAAGTTTGTGAGAGGTTAGAGAGAATTAGATGCGAGCATGAAGCTCGTAAGACGTTAGAAGAGCAGATTGCGCTTGCAAGACTTAAGAAACTCAGACGCGAGAATGAAGCTCGTGAGAAGCTTGAGGAGCAGAGTGCGCTTGCGACACTAGAGAAACTTAGACGCGAGAATAAAGCGCGTGAGGAGCTCGAGGAGCAGAATACTCTTGCAAAACTAGAAGAGCTTAGAAAGGAACACGAAACTCGAGAAAACAAAGAGCGTGAAAAGATGGAAGAGCAATTTCGTGAAAAAATCGACAAGTTCCGGCTTGAGTTTAAAGAGTGTGAAGATCTTGAGAAAGCGAAGGCTCTCAGGAGCCTTGCAAGGCTCAAGAAACTACAACAAACTCTTGCCAGAATGCACGAGTCTCAAGCTGCTGCCGAATCTAACGAGAGACTTAGACTACAAGCTTTAGAGAAGTTTAGACAGGAGCAGGCTGAACGACAAGGAGCTGCGATCGCTGAGCAGCCTGTTATACCACAAAATCAGGCCATCGGGTCGGATAATATGACGGAATCTCCGTCCAGCAAGAAAATTTCCAGCGATGAACGAGAAGCCGATGGTCTTGGTGCTGTGTTTTTCTTGATCATCTTTCTCTGGGTTGGGATAATCTTGTCTATGAACTATGTCTGTCAGCTAGTATAGTAGACGACAACTACGCGTACTGGGAAGATTTTTTATTGCGAGTCAACGGGCTTAGATTCTTACTCCTTTTCTTGCTGCTTCGATAGCCTTTGAACCAGTCAATATCTGGACTGTTGTATATTTTTTTTATTGTTAATTTGCGTATCCAATGCTTCAGTTATTAGGCCTTGGATCTGTACAATGACTTTCGCTGTATATCTTAATGAATTACGATTATTCACATGCGTATTGTAAGCCTTCAAATATTATCATAAAATTATTATTCTATATTGTCGTTTATCTTGCATCATCGTCGTCCTTCCACCTGGAGAGTTTTAGTAACATTGTAGTAAATATACAAACGAAGTTGCTCACCATTATAATGTGATATCCAAACGAGCTTTTTATTGGTGGATTTGTGTAGATAGGCTATCATAGTCTCCAATTAGTCTGCAAACTCATTCTCCTCGATAAGCAAGTAGTTTCCGTGATTAGTACCTTGTCAACAGTGCTAGGCTGCAATGCATACGCTGCGTCTTCGTAAACTCGAGTCAGGCTTCCTCGTGGTTTCCAACCTAAATCGCCTCCTTGTCGAGCTTTGTCTTCACTGTATTCTCGTGCCTGATTGCGCCGTTAGGATTTGAATGGTGATCGATAGTTAATGGAGAGGAACATACGATAACGTCGAACTTTTGACCTGATTGTAACTTCTCAAGAGCTTCCATTATTTTAGAGTGCTTTTCACATAAAATATGCCGTGTCTAAATATTTTAACTGTCAGATCGCTCTTAAGATCAAAGAGAGCAGTATCGGTGGTGAAGTGTACCTTTATGACGTTAGCTGCTTTCAGCTTTTTCTGATCGTCTCCGGTGGAATTATCCGCTTTTGACGCTGAGTTTTTTGATTTTCCTTTTGGTGCCATTACTTGCGATTTTTCTTTACTTTGTGATGCCAAATTTGTAAGCTGTTAGTGTAAATTGGTAAAACAGTTGACGTGGTGAGTATTTGGAAGTCGAGGATAGTTTGGTTCTGATCTCGTTGGGAGATCGGAGAATCCACGATTTACTAAGAAATTATAGATTTATAGCAAAAACTACGGCAAAACCCAGTTTATATTATACAAAACGCCATAAATAGTCTTAAAATACAAGCTTAATACCGATAATACCCTTGCTGCGCATATCCTCCCTGCTGACCATATCCTCCGTATCCACCGTACTCGTATCCGTTGCCTTGCTGGTTAGCAGCGGCTGGACCAGATGGAGGCACGTTTTGTTGCGGCTGCGGTTGTTGTTGTTGTTGTGGGCCGGATTGTTGCTGTTGCTGTTGCTGGGGAGCAGCTGAGGATTGTGAAGCTGCTTGCTGGGCTTGCTGCTGCTGTTGTTGCGATACGAAGAAGTCTGAGGGTGGTTGGGGGAGGAAAGGCATCGTCATTTGCAGCTGCTGGATCTGCTGCATTTGTTCCATCATATGCTATATCTGTGTTAGTGCTTGTAATCCGTTAAAAAAAGAAAAAAAGAAAATACTCACAGCCACTAGCTTGTTACTGTCGTACTCATCTCTGAGCTTGTCTTGTCGTAAACAGTATGAGGTCCACGAAAACTCATCAAACCCATAATTAAAATAATCAGTGATATCAGCACCTGGTTTTCGCCACGGTTTATCTTCGAGTGAGTCCAGATCAACTTGAGTAATTGGAACTCCGTCGAGTTCTGGGACTTTGTCAAGATCAACTAGGCCTACTTTTGGAGTGATTCCTGTTGCTTTCGAGTCGTCTGTGATGATTAGTACTGCACGAGCTCATGAGTGAAAACCAGCCTACCTTTTTCAGTGGTCTTAAGGTTGTATCCTGCTTTTCCTGCCGGGGCTTCGAGTTCTTGACCTGGTTTGGCTTCAATCACGAATTCAATGTCCTGTGAAAATCAGTATTGTCCATGTAGGCCGATCAGAGAGTGCTCACAGAGTCGTCGTCCTCTTCGCTATTCTCGTCATCCTCGTCCTCGTCCTCTTCATATTTCTTTTCCTCATCATCATCGCCATCCTGAGCAGATGCCTCTGCTTTGGAAGCCTCAGGCTCAGGAGGAACATAGTCCTCGCCGTTCTCGTCCTCTGACTGCGCTGTTGCGGACTCGTCCTGGTCTTCACCGCCCATTAGCACTGCACACCGCCCACAACAACAAACAAAACAAACCCACCATCTAGTTTAGGCCTCTTCGCAGCCGATCCGTAGAGAAACTCGTCATCATTGTCATCGTAGTCCATCTTCTCTGCCGTTTACCTGCGCTTCAGACTGAGAAGAATATGAGGTAATCGAATGCGAAGGGCGACCCGGGACCCAAACCCGGGTCTCCTCCAGCAAAAAGACGACTGGCACCACAACCGCCAGAGCAAGGTCTCCATCACCACCAAAGCCCAACTTCTGCCCCCAATTCGACTGTACAAAATGGCGTTTTGGCGAGTGAGCGCCAATTTCGGCTCACTGAACGCAGTTTCAGGTGTCAACCGTCTGCTTGAAAAGCCAGAGTCTTGTTCGCTCGCGGATTTGCTCGAGGAAGACGATATCCTGCAAGAGCTGCGCGAGCACAACGCGCGCCTTATCGAGTATCTGCGCGACCCGAAGATACTGCGCCAGCTGCTGCGATTTGTGTCTCATTGGACCCCGCGGGCGGATTCTGGAGAGACTGCTGGGAAGGAAGCCGCTGCCGAGCAGGAAGGTGAACACGAGAGCAGCAGCGTTAGTGGGCGACGAGCGTCAGTCTCGTCCTCGAGTTCTTCAGAGACTGAGAGCGCAGACAACGAAGGCTCTGACAAGTCAAAGACAGACGACAGCGAGAAGCAGGACAACGAAGATGACAACGACGAAGAGGAGGAGGATGATGATGAGGAGGACCTGGGCCTGACTCGTATCGCTGCCTCGCCGGAGCCAGACTCGAGCTCAACCTTTGACGACGAAAAAGCGTGGAGGTATGTCTCTTGATTCTCATTTTTTTCTAGTTTTCACTTGGCTGACGAAACAATTATCTTCAGATACGCCCGATTGGCTACGGAGGTCTTCTCGTCAGAAATCTGGTCGATCTACGAGACCGTCATGCGAGAAACCGAACTGCTCGACGAGTTTTGGACTTTTCTTGACAAGCCTGCTCCGCTCGATCCTGTCTACGCAGGCTACTTTACAAAGACAAACGAGCAGTTTCTCGAACGCAAAATTGACCAGATGGTCGACTTCTTAAAGACTCAGCCTACTCTTGTCGAACGCTTCATGCGCCATATCGACACTCCATCGATCATGGATTTACTTCTCAAGATTTTATGCACAGATAAGCCGGACTCATCAACCGGTATCATCGATTATCTTCAGTCTCAAAAGTTGATTCCTTCCCTTATTGGCTTCCTTTCGGCAGAAACTCCGTCAAACACCCAGTCAGCTGCTGGCGATTTCTTGAAAGCACTCATTACCATTTCTGCTAATGCTACAAACGATTTCACTTCTATTGGGCCCAATGAACTTACTCGTGAACTTGTCTCACCGGAGATGATCACCCAGCTTGCTGATCAGATGGTCACATCAGGCGGCACCGCTCTTGCGACCGCGGTTGGTGTTATCATCGAGCTGATTCGCAAGAACAACTCGGATTATGACGCCGTTCCAATGATGTCTATGACTCTAGACTCTCATCCACCTTCATCACGAGATCCTGTATACCTTGGACACCTTTTGAAAATTTTAGCGCAGAACGTCCCGCGCTTTGAAGCCTTGTTGACAAAGAAGCACACCAACTCGCTAGCCACTTCGTTTGGTACTATCGAGCCATTAGGATTTGAGCGGTTTAAAATCTGCGAACTGGTTGCTGAATTGTTGCATTGCAGTAACATGGCTCTGTTAAACGACTCTCGCAGCGAAGAGGTTGCGTTAAAACGTGATGCTGTCCGTCGACAAATATTAAGAGATCATGATACTTCCAGTCAGGCTATCGACGAGGATGATGATGAGGAATCGCGGAGTCGGCACAGTGAGAGTGGAGTTAATGATCTTGGAATTGGTGAACTGTCTATGGATGACACTGACTCTCCCGGTTCTGAATCGCGCGGTTGGTGGAATTTGAGCAAGAAGAAAGTCACTCCTGGTTCGAGCCCTACGAAAGAGAGCGGACTGATCATGAGATCTTCGACTCCTACTATTGAGGAGGAGGACATTGGAGATGAGCTTGAAGAAGAAGGAGAGAAGATTGAGAAGGATGATGACGAGCCGATTGGAACCTCGACACCGCCTGCCTCTGCCGAAGTCATTTCTGTTGATGAATCTGAAGATGACGATGATACTACACACCTTACACCTAAGCGTAGTAACTCGCCATCTGAGCAGACTGATGATTTGAATGTTGACGAGATTCCTGATGATGGCAAGGAGCTTGTGGTAGGAGACTATCTCAAGTATCAGCTCATCAAGTATCGGGTGGTGTCAACTATCATTGACCTCTTTTTCAAGTTTCCATGGAACAATTTCTTGCACAATGTGGTTTTTGATATTATCCAGCAGATTTTCAATGGCCCATTTGATCATGGCTACAACCGATATCTCGCCATTGAACTCTTCAAGACCGATCATATAACCGATCAGATTGTCGCGGGCACCAAGGCTTCAAACGAGTACGAAGCCAAGACCCGTATGCGACTTGGATACATGGGTCATTTGACGCTTATTTCAGAAGAAATTGTTAAATTCCTACAGCGTTATCGACCAGAGACATTGAGTCCTTCTGTTGTCACAGTCACTGTCGAGAACGAGAACTGGAATCATTACGTGAACGAGACTTTGATGCAGATTCGCATTAGAGACAACTCAATTCTCGGTGGACAACGACCTAATTCTGATAATCCTTCGCATCATATGATGTCGATTAGCGGAATGGGAGATATGTCTGGTGGTGGGGATGATGGTGATGGCGATGCGGAGATTTCGGCAGAGTATGATAATGATGATGCGAATGATCATGATGATGATGAGTCTGGAGGACTTGGACTTGGACAGAACAATGACCAGGTGAGCAACAATCAATGAAGGTGTGACGTTGCAAAGTACTAACGAGAGCGATTTAGTGGTCGCGATATATGTCTCAGCAGATGACTCCCGACCGGTTTGGCTCTTCAGACGAAGACGACGAAGACGAAGATGTCGAAGAGCGAGAAGAGGAGGACGAGGACGAGATTGACGAGATTGCTCCACAGGATCAATTCATAGATGATGATGATGATGATAGCATGGGCGTTGAGTTGGCTCGTACAAGTTCGCACGAATTATAAGAGGGTCGATATGTGCATTGTGTAGTGTGAGTTTTATTACCAGAATCCAAGTTTGCGATTGCTTTGGTCGATACAAATTGTGCTGTTGACTAAAGCCGTCTTTGCAGGCTCTTTCGTTCACCCTCACATCTACAAAATATTCCCTGCATTTTGTCGTTTTATTCATGTTCCTTTATTCATTCATTCATTCATTTATTCATTTACTTCTTGGTGTATTATACAGCTACTCTCTTACTCTTCTGGTGGTTTTTTTCTTTCTTCCTTCTCATATAGCGAGGGTATATAGTGCGGTTCATGTTGTGAGCTTTTCTTTTCATATGTAAGTGTTTATATGATGAATATATATACTATCATGGAATGCGGTTATAGTTTGGGGAGTTTGAGTAAATTGTACATATACTTGAATTTGTTTGTGTGTTGCGCGCGTGCTTTATTTTGTTTTGTCTATTTCTTATCATTTTCAACTTAACTATTCTCTTTATACTAATCCTAGTGTTTTGTTGATAGTGTGCCCGGAAAGAGACCCTCAGGGGCCAGGTTAGGAAAGACACAATGAGATCCGTAAGGTTCGGCGAGTGCTGCACGATGACGTACTCAGCGGTATTCTCAAACACATCAAAATTGCGAGTCTTTGTCTGCCTTGCATCAGAAACATCCCTCGTTATTGTTCTTGTTGCTGTAGCTACTACTCCTACTGCTACTCATATCATTTCCATCAAATGTTATGACTTTCTTCAAACTTCCTCACGACCAGAGCACCCCGAATGTGCATGTCACATACACCTCCGTGCCCGTGCCGGACTCGACTGTGATCCTCGGGACAGATATCTACACCTTCCAGCCGACTCCCACTGCGATGGCGTCCTACACAGAGTCTGCTCTTCCGCGAAAAAACGTATCTTCCAAAGACTCGAAGGATACAGCTCAGCAGCTGGCGGAGCAGCAGACAGCGTCGGGTGGTGGCGCGTCGAATCCTTGGGGAAACGTCAAGCCGACACTAGGCGTCGTCATTGCCCATCCCTATCCACCACTCGGCGGTTCCAAAGCTGATGGAGTTGTCAGATATCTTGCCAATCGATTTATTTCAGCATACGGATCTTCTGTTGTTGTCTACGCGTTTAATTTCCGCGGAGTGACAACGCGTACAAGCTGGACTTCAAAGACTGAGCAGCAAGATATGCTCGCTGTTGCAGATGCAATGGTATCAGCCTATTCGGCCTCTATTCGAACCGTCCTGTTGACTGGATATTCCTATGGTGCACTTATTGCCAGCAAAGTTGCAGTCGACAGCTCAGAGTCGCTTGGCCAGGAAGTCGACGTTGCTCTGTGGCTGATCTCTCCTCCTCTGTGGCCTGTATGCGGAGCTCTCACACTTGCGATTCGCGCCCGTGATTCTGAACCTCAGTTTTACAAATTCGTGGGCAAGGTCAAGCAAAGACAAGTAGCGACTTTACCCGCCACCGCTGCAGCTGCGTCTCCTGACGGCAGAGTGCTGGTCGTCTACGGCACCAACGACTCGTTCACTCGCGCAGCTCGTTTTCAGAAGTGGATAATGACACAGTATACGCGCATTTCTGAGGAGTATCCCGGATTCGACGCAAACGCAAGTACCTCTGGCGACGACTCTATGATCTCGGTAGTCGAAGTCGAGGGGGGATCTCATTTCTGGCGATATGATGACCTGGATATGATATGGGAAAACCCGACTGTGCAGGCGTTTCTGCTGAAGGTCAGTGGATTACACATCGCGACTGCGCCGTCGACTGAGGATGGTGGCAGTGGAGCTAGTAGTGTTATTGATAGCGAGCGGATGATCAATCCTACTAAATGGGAGAGTTTAGGCAATAGTTAGACTGCTGCGTGTATATATTCCAACACAAGACAGAAAGAAAGATAGAAATAAAATATGTATTGTTTTTTTTTTGTGACATGCAGAACTCCCTTTATAACCCACACAATGCAATCCAATCAATCCAGCCCAAACCCAACCAAACATTCATTTACCACTTATCTCCAACTAACACTGCAGGCATAACATTAGGATCAAATCCATCAACGGCTCTATACTCCGTCTCAACGAGCCGCTCAACACTCTCCGCCTCAGCAGGGCCTGCCCACACTCTGTCTACCCACGCCTTCACCGAATCATCATCAACGACCGAGGACGCCATAGTGCGGTATGCAGACTCGACGACTTCTCGCCATTCCTTAAGTGTGTTACTGCCGGACTCTGGAGGTGCACCGATTTGTCCACCGCCATTAATGCAGCCACCGGGACATGCCATTACCTCAACATAATCGTAATCAGCTGGATTCATTGTAGCAACAGCTGCAGCTCCTGCAGCAGCCTTTCGACGCGACACAACGGTACGACTACCTGATTTTCCGGTAGTTTTCAACTTGCGCACCAGGTTCTGGATATTTCGAAATCCATAAACCCGGGCTGCCTTCGCAAGTACAGTTCCAGTCGCATCTTCAACAAGATGATATTCAACCATATCAGCATTCTTTCCCGGAATAACTTTCAAACTCGACGACTTTCCCTCGATTTTGAACGCGTGCTGGCCAATCGACGACAAAACATGGTGAAGATATCCGCCGGATGAGGAGCCCTCATTAGATTCCCAACTCTGCTCCACAGGCCACTCAGCTGGAGCCATACTTCTTAATCGATCCATCACTTGCTCTTTAGGAGTTTCGGCAATATTCATAAAGTTAATATTCTCGTCCAGTAAAAGCTGTACGACTTCCTTGGTGGTAATAACACAGTCGACATCTTTGACACTTTGGCAGCTCGCAAAATCCTTTCGACTTGCCTCCAGCTTTTTATCAAAGCAAGGCATGACACTGACATGATAAATCTCGCTCTCGCAAATTCCAGGATTTTCTCGGGCAATCAAACGTTTTAGCAGTGAGCCTGTAATCTGCTGTGGCGACTTGATCGCTGATAAATGTGGGATGATGTGCGGATGTGTCTTTTCAACGTAGCAAATCCAGCCAGGACATGCGCTCGACAAAATAGGTTTCTTGACATTGGATTTAGTCGCCTTCTCGGTATCGTCGCTGCTTATACTCATAGCGCTGAAATCCACCAATCCGCTATCGACAGTGCTGTTAGACTCATTAATGCGTCCACTGCTGACTAGAACCTCTCTTGCTGAGTAAGTCAAAGAGATCTGACGTCCAACACCAGTTCCAACCATATACTGAAATCCCAAAATATCTTTAAACAAGGTCGCTAGTTTGGCATCCACCGCCTCGACAGAGATGTTGAAAGCAGCTGCTAATGAGGCCCGCGACTGATGTGAGATCGAGACGGCAAACAGTCTCTTCGGTTCAACGGGTTCAGCGTTTGAGTCTACAGCATCAACCATTTCGACATCTCCTCTGGCAGCTTTGAGAACCGAGAGAAGCTCGGTATGGCTCTGAAGTGAGATGAGGACAGATTCAGCAGATGTGACGCAGCCGCTGCAGGCGAGGCAGTCCGAAAGGTTGATTTGCGCTGGAGTAAGAGAAGTTGCTTTTGTGTTGATTTGGATGTCACTTTCTAAGGATACCTCAATCGGGTTTCCTTTTGCGTCTATTCTGATTTCAGTGGCGCCCTGTAGAGAACAAGCAGGTTAGTTGAAGCCCTGTGGCAAAATGACACGCAACATTAGAGTAGCAATACACACCTCAGTTTCAGACCTGTTAACAACG
The DNA here is from genome assembly GCA_030572775.1 of [Lipomyces] yamanashiensis. NCBI lineage: Eukaryota > Fungi > Ascomycota > Lipomycetes > Lipomycetales > Lipomycetaceae > Myxozyma > [Lipomyces] yamanashiensis. The sequence goes on from JAJMBS010000026.1 coordinate 82,682, forward strand.
ACCGGGTTAATACAAGCCAATCCAGGTCCGATAAAATCGTTCAAATCCTGGGCAGAAAGGATCGCACTCATTGTTCGTGGATGGTGAGGAAGATGATTCTGGTGGTTGCCTTTCTGAGAAGTTGGCTATATTTATGACAACGAGCAGAAGATGTTGATATTTGTTCCTTGAAGACTTCAATAGCTGCTTAAACACAACAATTCCAATCAAAAACACTATCAACAGCTGTAAACAATGCAATATCAACAAGAAATAGTAAACAAACACTTAATGTTCATCTGAACAAAGTCTTCAAAGCCATCTTCTGACTCAGGGTGCGGCTCGCTTTGTAAGCACGTGACTGGATTACAAACTACTCAACTGGGTTGGTCGATAACTACTCCCCATGATAATAAAGTTACTAAGCAACTACACAATAAATTACATGCACTGCATTATGAACTAACTATAACTACACACATTTTCAAACGCCAAATATAATGTAACCACCCATGCTCCCTCACTGTTTTAGTCATAGGAAGGGCGCCACTCGTTCTTCCACGCGGTCTGGGTGATATCGTCGAAGAGGACCTGGTTCTTCGCGTACCAACTCTTGTCGCGAGTGATGTATTCACCGTAGCCCTTCTTGCCGATGACCTCGTTCTTCTCGCCGTCATAGACAACCTGGCCGCGGAGAATGGTGTAGCGGGGCCAGTTGAGCATCTCCATGCCCTCGAACGCGGTGTAGTCGCAGTTGTGGTGCAACATGTCGTTGGTGAGCTTGGTGGGCTTGTATTTGTCCTCAGGGAACCAGATAATAAGATCAGCATCAGCACCGGGCATGATGGATCCCTTCTTGGGATACATTCCGTAGAGCTTAGCGGTGTTGGTCGAAGTGAGCTGGACGAAGCGCTCAATTGAGAGACGGCCGGTGCAGACACCGAAAGTGAACATGAGAGGAACACGCGTCTCGATTCCGGGGATACCGTTAGGAATGAGACGCCAGTCACCGCCAGCCTTGCCAGAGTCCTTGATGGCGACGGGCTTTCCAAGAGGCTCGTCAGTGCGGAACGGGCAGTGATCGGACGAGACCATGGTGAAGGTTCCGTTGCGAAGACCGTTCCAGAGACCGTCGAGATCCTCCTTCGAGGGACGCAGAGGAGGCGAACAGACGCAGTTAGCTCCCTCGTAGTTGGGCTTCTGCAGACCGGCGTCAGTCAACAAAAGGTATTGAGGGCAGGTCTCGGCGTAAATGGGGAGACCCTTTCCTTGGCCCTTGCGGATACGCTGGACTGATCCAGGAGAAGAGACGTGGACAAGTAGAATTGGCACGTTGACAACCTCAGAAAGAGTAATGGCACGGTTGGTAGCCTCGTGCTCGGCCAAGGCAGGGCGCGAACGGGCGTGCGAGTAAGGGTCAAGCAAGTCAAGCTTCTCAAGCTCCTCGGAGAAGAACGAGATGATATCAATGTTCTCGGCGTGGATCATTGGGGTGATACCGTTCTTGCGAGCGGTCGAGATAGTGTGGAGAACCTCATAATCTGAAAGCTTTAGGCGGTCGTAGGTCATGTAGAGCTTAATCGACGAGATACCAAACTTGGGGATCAAGGTCTGGAACTCAGCCAAACGATCTGGGGTAGGATCAGTAATGATGAGATGGAAAGCGTAGTCGGCGTACGAGTTGTCAGTCGCGCAGTCGTGGTAGTGGCCGATAACGTCCGAGAGAGTGTGGTCGGGACGGTGCTTGTGCTGCATGGCAAAAGCGATGAAGGTTGTGGTACCACCAGCAACCGACGAACGCGAACCAGTCTCGAAACCATCAGCTCCACGGTAAGGATAGTCAGCTCCACCGGGAGTGCTCTCTTGGTCGATGTGGGTGTGTCCGTCAACACCACCGGGGGTCACATAGGCGCCCTCTGCATCGATGACATTCTTAGCCTTGAGAGCCTTGAGATCGGGCGAAATTGCGTAGATCTTGCCATCCTTAATGGCAATGTCACCAGGGAAGCACTCCGAGGCAGTACCGATCTTTGCGTTGAGGATGAGGGTCTATCAGAGTTAGAAAACAGGACCACAGTCAATCTGTCCACTGATAAGGACGAGCAAGAGCTAAACAAACAGCTTACGTCAAATTCAGAGTCCATTGTAACAAGCCAATTGAGTGCAAATGATCACAAAAGGGTAATTGGGCAAGAAGCAAAAAGAGACAAGAAGTAGGAAAGAAGTAAAACGGAGATGAGCTGAGTCTTGCGAAGATGGACCAACCAGAAGCAGAGGCTCAGGAGTCGGGAGAGCCACGAGTCATGCTTGCACTGATAACGTCAACCCTCCACCACCACCGCCCTTTTGGACGCCACATCAAATAAACTATTAGGCGACTCATTGTGAGTGCTTAGATGGGTTCAAATTGATACTCTTGAGCTGTTTTGTTCTGCTCTGTAGCTGCTCAAGGTGGTGTTGCAGAAGTGAATAGGGGACCCTTGTTATCTATCAGCCTGTCCTCCGGAGCTGATAAGGCTTTGACACTTTAATCGTCCTCGAGGACTCTATCGAGCCCTGCGCCTGGACCGAACCCTCTTAGATATTTGACAAGCGAGCAGATTTTTGAGCAGTGCTGTTCATTTGATATTAGAGCTGTTTACATAGACAAATTGTTTTAGAAACGGAGATGACGCTATCTGCTCTCACAGACCTGGAAACCTCGAGAATAGCTACGATAACATAACAATACTGCAATTAGTTTATTACTCTCAACCTGTCCTTTATATATGCAATTACTCAAAACTCCGAGACAAATATACACCCATAAACCTTAATCAAAAAGCACTCCTTTACGCAGGCACGCTGAGCCGCCGTCTACCTTCACGCTCCAAAGGCGGCAGCTGCACGTTGGCATAGGCTTGAGGTTCCACTATAGGCGAGACCAGACCGCGACTCGCGGCAAAGTTGCTGCTACGTAAGGCTGAGGGGTCGAATTGGTAGAACTCGTCGATGATAGGTCTCATGAGCACGGTTTGGTTGTTAATGGTGAGTATTGTGTTTGTGGGGATAGTAACCCAGTCGCCTACATAAAACTCAATTAGCTCCTAGAACCGATAGAAATTAACAGAGAATCTTACTTCGCTCAAAGGTAAGAGGCTCTGAAGCCACCATAACAACGTCTTGACGACGATCTCTGCGCTCCATTCGGTACTGGCCAGGCATATACTCGATAAACTTTGATCCCGTAGAGAAATGTAAACTCGCGGCTTCTTCGGTACGCGAGGTGATGTATCTCGTAACAACGACTGAATGCCCATCGGTGACCGCAAAGTTCAGTAAAGATGGTTCGTCGTTTTCTTGACGGCATTCCTTGGACCAGTCTCGGATATATGAGATTGTCTTCTCGAGAGCTCGTCTGATTACTTCATGACCAAAACCACTCGTGCCTTCCACATTCCGTGCCGGATCAACTCCTAATTTAGAGAGACTGTCCAAGAACAAGGCAAAAGCCCACTCTGAGTCTGTACCACCTTGGATATGCACGAAATACTCATCTTTCATATGCTCGACGAACTTGCGCTTGATCCGACCAAAATTTGAAATCTGACCGTTATGCATGAACATGAGTGAGCGATACGAAAACGGATGACAGTTTGTCTCTGACAAGACACCGGCGGTGGATGCGCGCACATGGGCGAAAACCAGGCTCGACTTTGTCTTCTCAGCAAGACGGGCAAGATTCATGTTGTTCCAGGCTGGAGTTGTAGCGCAGAAGATGCAAGGAGCATCTCCAAGTTCGGGGTCAGTCTCTGTAGTGTAATACCCAACGCCAAAGCCGTCTCCGTTAATGGGACGTCTGTAGCAAGTCAGAGAGAGTCTTAAGAAGCATGAAAATAACCTTACCGCTTGTCTATTCGGAGTCTCGAGTCATAGGATTGACTACGCCTTGTTAGCACTACATTATACCACACAGCGCAAGAATACCAGCACATACTTGATAATAGAATGTTCAGGTCTGGTCAGTAAATGAGCCAGCAATATCGGATCACGACCTAGGTTGACTGTTGGCATACTCCAGATTAAAACCTCAACTCCGAAAGCAGTTTGTTGCCCGGATCTCCACTGATCTCCTCCAGCGTTCATAAATACCTTTGTAAATAAGAAATCTGCACATTTTCGGAATATAAAACAATGAAAATCCACCCAAATATTCTGCAATCAAAAACAGCTACAAAACAGAATCAAAAACACAAAACTCTTGTACAATTGCGAATTCTGCTTGGGAGAGCGCGCCATCTTCCTGTCTCTAAACTTTATTCTATACACGTGACATTAGTCACATGCGGTAAAGCTAAGCTTTCTGATTTTTCTTCGGAGCAGCCGCGAATTTTGGACAAAGTATTCACTGCTTGGAAGGCCTTATACGCAAATAACTGACAGAAAAGGGCCAGTTCGGGCCCTCGAAAATAGACGACGATGGCCTTATCGTCTGGTGCAGCAGCAGCAAATGGCGGAAGCAAGATGGTCGGCCGGCGTGCGCTGTTTGCAAAGTCGTACTTCTCCTCGCCGTTGCTTGCTCGTCCCGCGCAGCGGAAACTCGAGCGGACTGACCAGGAATTGTATTTTGGGCATAGACTGCCTAAGCTGAGTAGGCGAGAGTCTGCAAATATTCCATCGTACGCGCGGGTTCTCGCTGCGTTGGCGGAGAATGACTCGTTCAAAGTGTGGGTGTCGTATTTGGAATTACGGCAGTTCGTCATGTCGACGATCTCTCAGCAAGGAAGAACGCTGTCACCGGAGTTGTATGCGGACAGACATGTGTTTACCGCGGTTTTCAAGTCATTGAATGTGAGGAAGTTGCTCAAGACCGGCGATATCAGCCATACACACAGGAAATACTCCGATGCATTGTCACAGTACGAGGGCGATCAGTCAACATCTCGAAGTATAGAGGGGGGCAGGGTGCCGCAATTGAGTCGGTATGAAGAGCTACAACGCGAATCAATATCATTCAGGAAATTAGTGACCTCTATTGAAGTAACCCTTAAGGCCTTACCAACCGAAAAGATGAACGAATCGCCTCAGCAGCCATTGACACAGAACCTGCCAACCGCCGGTATCCCCTACACAGAGCTTATCCAACGTGTCGATATGGTGCGCGAGGATATTGAGAAAATCTTTGGTCCCCTCAATAGAGTTGAGCTGATGCACTGGCTGAGTGTAATGCGAGCAGTTGGATCGGTTGATGGACTGAATCGAGTCTGGCAAAGAATACACACTGGCGAAGATCCATACGTCGACAAAGAGCAAACTGTGCAAGCTGGTGGACTTGAAGTTGACGTAGAGACGCTTGAACAACTCAAACGGATTGAAAAAATGGATCCACGGCATATGCAGGCTGCTGCTGAGTTGGAAGATGATCAGATCACAGAAGAGCCAGAGATACAACTACTACATGCGGATGTGAATATGTGGAACATATATATTTCCGGAGTTGCTAAGACGCGGTCATACGCTTTAAAAAATGTTAAAGGAGTTGGACAGGTTACAGGCACAGATTTGGATCCGGTTAATACAGATTACGTGCAAGATAGGTCCTGGATTTTAGAGTTCCTGGATAAGGAGACTAAGGAAGAAGAAGACCGCACGCCCTCGGATGAGTCTGATGCATCGATATTCGATGCTGCTGTTGCTAGTCCTGCTAAAGAAGTTGTGGACGAGCTGCGAAGAAGGGCAGTTGATGCTCTGCGGCTGACTGAACTAATGATTGGAGTTGGAACGGTGCCGGATAGTGTCACATACCAGACGTTGTTGCTTGCATTTTCACAGTCTGGTGATATACCATCGATCAACGCAGTGATTGCTAACGTCTGGGGAATACGAGTACCTGAGGAAGGCGAAGAAAACGACCGGGTGGAGATATTACATGACAAACTGGCAATGCAAGGCGCCTATCGCTATCCGAATTTGTTCACACTTCACGACATTTACACCGCATACGAAATTAACAACCGACACGACCTTGCAAAGAAAGTGACGGAAGCGATGATGCAGGCATATGTAATTCCGGGCTACGTTCCGAGGCAGAGGTTGCATCTCATTGCGGACGCCGGTGAGAATGAAAGCGAGTGATGAGATTCGAGTCAGTTTTATAGATGTACAATATATTATGCGATTGCATAGCCGAAGTACAGACCGGCGCCTTATTTTATTATGTTTGCACATTGTTTTCTCTGTAGAATAGAACACGTTTTAACATGTTTATTAAATCTTGCTCGCTTTGCGACGCGGAATGACGCGTGTGAGTTTAGAAAAGAGACGCGAAGCGCGTTGACGATGTGCGACGCGATACTTACTTTTATCCCAAAGCGGATTAGCGCTGCAGAGAGATATGCAGTCTGTGCGCTCCAGAGTCTAATATGGCTGACCTGAATAAGCAGCCCCTGCCTGGGTCTGAGTCTACAGCGGCCAATTGAGCGGTGAACAGACATTAGACGACGTACCCATACCACAACTTAAAATCAGGTCAGACTTGGAAGGCAGGCAAGGGCGCCAGCGGGCTGTTTCTGTGCGCGCAAAATCCCTTGGCTTTTGGGTTTTTGGGCAGACGAAGCGAATCTCTGTTCTGTCAAATACACGAGACGCATTCTCAGAGTCGTCCTCGTCTCATTCTTGCTCAGTTTCCGTGTTTTCGCGTCTTCTTTGGTCAGATACACGTATTTTTGCTAGGAAAGATTGTGCAGAGTGCTGCTGTTTGAACTGCGATGGACTCGAGAGGTGCGCGTGAACCTGAGGAGTTAATGCTTGTGTTTTGTACTAACATGGTCTTGTGCAGAATACAACATCGTCGTCTTGGGCGCTGGCGGGGTCGGCAAATCTGCAATCACTGGTGTGTATATTCGCGTTGTTATCTTCTTGTTATGATAGCTGCACGCTCTTTTAGTATAATTGAATCCAACTAACGCGGTTTGCTGTTTAGTCCAGTTCGTGCAGGGAATCTTCCTGAATTCGTATGATCCGACAATCGAGGACTCGTACCGTCGTCAGATGGATGTCGACGGCCGCCCGTGTACATTAGAGATCCTTGACACAGCTGGGGTAGAGCAGTTCACGGCCATGCGCGAGCTTTATATCAAGAACGGCCAGGGATTTCTTCTAGTGTACTCGGTTACCGACAGATCAAGTCTGCAGGAGCTCATCAAGCTACGCGAGCAGGTCTGCCGCATCAAAGATAACAAACACGTTCCCATTGTTTTGGTTGGAAACAAAGCTGATCTTGGCCAAGCCCGCACTGTCTCGTTTCAAGAGGCAAAGAACCTTGCCCATAGTTGGGGCACCAGCTCATTTTATGAGGTATGTTGCAATGCCCATCTCACACATATTTCGAAGGAAAATACTGACAGAATTTAGACATCTGCTCGTACTGCAGCACACATCGATGACGTCTTTGCCGACATTGTTCGTCAAATCCAAAGACGCGAGTCGGCAATGGTAGAGGCTGCTGAGGCTGCGGTTCCAATTCCCATGACCCCATCTTCCTCAACCGGCTCCTCCAGCTCCCACGGCAGAAAGTCGTCTGCTTCTGAAAAGCATTCGCATGGCCACAGCTACAGCATCAGCGCTCTGAGCATGTCAGACAAGCGATCGGTGAAGCGCGCCAGCGACAGACAAAGCGAGTTACCAGTGCCAAAAGGCGGGTTTGAAAAGAAAAAGAAGAAGAAAAGCGGTGGTCTCTGTGTCATTTTATGATTTCCCCACGTTTCACGATTTAGTTATGATTTTTATCTGTATATGACTTCACAATAAGTTGTTGCCGCTCCTTACTTATAGCACCGATTGACGAACGTCTCGGTCAGATATGAAGAACGCTGCGCGTCTCTCTTCCACTCATTTATCGTCTCCTTTGCGGGAGTCCAGCGCCTGCTGCTCATACTTCGAGAGACTTGGTTTTGGGTCTCCAACGCACTCCTTGAGCATTTTTGCTCCAATTGGGCCCGAATTCATCTGTTGGTCGTCCACTCCTTTGGTTTGGCAACTTTTGTGATTACATACGCCTGTATATGCACACGGATTTTGCCAACGTTCATGCTGCATATATGATAATTGCGCATGCATTACACACTCTTTTAGCCTTGTTGCCTCTTTTGCCGGTGTATGATACTGACTATGGCGTTTTTGTTTTCACTGTTTGGGTGTGAGTCCCGAGTGCCCGAATAATGTAGGGATGATTATTTGTGTCTTTGTGAATGCTTTGTTTTGGGCTAGTGTCCGAATAATGTATGGATGATTAGTTGTGACTTTGTGAATGTTTTGTCTTGGGCTCGTGAAGAATGATCCTGTTTTCCGTGATTTATGTATGATGAACTAATAATCTTATGTTCACGAAGAATACAAGTTTTGGATATTTGAGATAGTTTCAGGATGCAGTTGCAAGACGTAGATGTGCTAATTGGCGGAGTATCTACAAACCCAAGACTATGCTCGATAGACTACACACCAGTTACTACTGACAGTTTCAGCTTCTTGTCCTTCTAGAATGTCTTTCATTTGCAACGAGATCTTGATTATCGGAGATATATCATTTACCTCGTTAACTATGAAAGCTAAACAGTCCACACAAAGTGCCCGTAACTTCCTATCCTGAACTCGCACTCCACGCACAGCCCCCAATAAGCACTCTCTCTTGCAACCCATTATTCTTCATTATCCTCTGCATATCCTATCAGTAACATTATACCTTCAGAACAACCATTCTCTCACAAAGCATGCCCTCTCCTCTTGGTGCGGCTCACTAACCAACTCAGAGCCGCTCAAAGAAGCTCAATCTTGGATCACGCTCTTCCTTAGAAGACTCGTCTTCTGTTCTGCCAAAAATCCCCGGATTGAAGCAGAAAGAGTCCTGGTTTCTGCGTGGACGCAGACCAGTTACAAGACTGATAGCACAGTGTACGCTTCATGACCGGAAATGACGGACTCACGTTCATCGTACGCCGCCGGACAGGCTTCCCCGTACGAAGAACTCGATCGCTACGTCAGCTCGGATATGTACGCGTCGTCTACAGCTCCATCTACGCAAGCAGATCGTCGGTCTGATAAGCCAATGGAGAACTACATGCTTTTTGGAGGCATTGTCTCGACGTCGCCCGAGCTGGTGTATGAGGACCCCGATGAGCATCAGGAACCAGATAAGCAGTATCTCTCAGAAGAGCAGTATCCGGAGGAGCCATATTTTCCTGAAGAAGAACATAACGCGGAACCAAATATACAGCAGCAATTGCCACAGCAACAAGCTGTTTCTCAGTTAACTCTGGTGAGCTTTTACTGGTTTGAAGATCTAACCTCTGCGACTAACTAAACATCTCAGGAAACCTCTCAGGCAGCCTCTCAAGCTCCTCCGAAGAACAATATCTCACATGAGCCCGCTATTACAGTATGCTTTATTTTTAGAACTGACACATTGCTGCAAATATTAATACAATTTAGCCTACGGAGAATCCTCTTGTTGTCTTTCTTGAGGATCACGAAAGCAGTAAAAACCCTACAACACCAATCTCTGCTGCCCCTAACGAGCAGCCATCTACCAGTGACAGATCTGATTCAATAAACCGACAGAATACAAAAGTAAGCAATACAATATGAAATCAATCTTTTACAAAAGGTTGTGATAGCTGACCAGATCATAAAGGCTTCATGGCAGTGTCGAGCTCACAAATTTAAATTTCGAAGTTATGACGACAGCGACTCGGACTCCAACGATTCCATGAACGGCGAATCAGACTCTAACACTAAGACAACTAGATCATTAGCATCGTCTGCTTCTACCCCTGCCGTTTCTGCTGGCCCTCCTGTCGCTGCAATTCCTCCTCGTTCTGCTATCCCCGCTGTACCTGCTATCGCAGCGATTCCTCGTCCTCCTACTATCCCCACTATACCTGCGGTTCCGCACCTTCCGAATTCCATGCAAGCTGCTATGCCTTTACACATACCACCTTTAGCGCCTGTATCACGCGAGCAGCCGCAATCTCCCGTGCAAGATCCCTCAACAGCAATTATAACATTAGCTCCTGTTGAAACTCCACCACCACTGCCGCAGCCTACACTACAAGAGCATGAATATGATAGCGGCGAAGATGATTTATATAGCCAATCGCCAATTGATGACGAAGACTCAGATTTCTTACATTTGGAACCCGCCCTCGAAATTCGGCCGTTGACTCCTAAACGGATAAACTTGCCCGTCACAATTGTTTCGACCCCATTATTATCATCCTCAGCTCCAGTAGAAGATCGATCACAATCTCCGGTGAGCCAGACTTCCGAGAGCACAGCATATGTGAATTCACGTTCATCCTCATTCAGATCGCAAGTCTTGCCATGGTTGCAAGCACCAGTTCAAGTCACTACATCACAGTCATCATTCTCACGCCAGTCATCATCAAATTCTCAATCTTCTTCTATGCACCGCCAAGAATCAGTACAATTATTCAGAGACGAAGAATTAGTTGCCCCTGTGCAATCCTTGAATGGCAATTGGAATACAGCTCCTGACACAGCTGGTACACCATCCGGGCAGCTACCGGAATTGTCATCGATTCAAAATACACCGGAGATGAGCCCTGCTGATGCACGACCAGAGGATATCCCTGATCTGAACTCTCTAACAGCGGAACTCAGTCAGTGGGGATTATCCTACGACGAACCACCATCATCTCAGGTGGAATCTGTGCCAGTTGATCTTCTGACTCCGCGGGCGCATCCGGTTCGCCCCGGTTCTCTAGTTCTTCCACTACTGCCAAAAGAGAACATTTTACAACATGGTTCGTCAGAGTTTCAGCCGATCTCCTCTTCTTCTCTAAACGTGTACAACAATAACAATGAACCTTCAGCCAGGAGAGGCTCTGTGAACGAATCACCGGTCTCTCCATCTCAGGAAGTTGGGGAACCTCAGATACAGTTTTATATTCCTTGGGCATATTATACCGGCCCATCTTCTCCTCCTCGTGGTCCTGCTGTTGAAGGCTATGTTCCCGCATGCTATGAACAAGAATTGCACGAGCAACGAGAGCTTGATTCAGAAACAATGGAGCATCCTACTGAATCGTTGAAATACTCCTCGTTGGCTGATCTTAAACAACCGAGACCACCAGGAACTCCGCTTGTCACGTCACCATTTAATGCCAGTGCTGTGGACGGTGCACACATGGGGCTTGGACTGTTAGGAGCTACTCCTATAGCCTCGATGGACGGGCTGACGTTGCCTCCTAATCAACGTGATTCTACTATATTGGTCCCTTCACGATCTAATTCCGGATCTACATCGGAGTATAGTTTTGTATCTTCGGGATACAATATATCCTCCACTTACGATTCTGATTATAGTCACTCACAATTAAATGCGCATCAAGGATCCATACATTCCAGCTCGGAATTAAGTGTGTATACGCCTTCATTGCAGTCGGGCCCACTGTCTCCTACGGCTAATGAGAGTGACCCTGATCGATATTATGGTGGCACAGTATCAGAATATGTGAATAAGTCGTCATCTGGCGATTCAAACATGACAATCACTACTCGTGCACGATCACTACATGCTCCAAGCAATTTGTTGTATGCTATTGTCGACAGCGCATCTAAACCAGCAAGATCAAATACCACCGGTAGTGTCCCGCTTCGCGCTGATGTTGAGCTGCTACACCAGAAAGATCTGGACAGTCCGGTAGTCTCGCCTTCTTCAACTGGGAATGAAGAATATATCACGTATGGCATCACACTTTCTGATAAACCTTTAGCATCAGATGCATATGAGACTGATTACTCAGATTCTCGATGTGAAAGTAAATTTGACCCTGGCACTTCTCTTCAAATCCAACGGATGGATCTAGCTGCTCAGATGGAGCTGTTGAATGAAGGTGACTATGACTGGGCCGAAGAGGAGGAGATGGCTCAGCCGCAAGCTCAAGCACCTGTTGCTGCAGCAGCAGCATCACAAGCTGGAGTTGCGAATAACTTTATAAATGAAATCACACTCCCTTCGCTATCAACTGTCAGTAATGCGACGTTTTATGATGAAGAAGAAAGTTATCATTCTCCCGCATACGATGCGCAAGCTTATGAGGGTCTCATTATATCACCAGGCGCTGAGCCACCTTACACTAGAATGCCATCTATGCCACATGATGGGCGCGAAGATGGATACTATGATTACGCTCGAGGGACATATGATCCGCAGCTTGGACGTGGAACGAGCATTGGCTCTATATATAGCTCAATTTCAGATAGAGTGACTCTAAACTCTGAAGAGATCATTTATATAAACGCGGATGGGATCCCCTATGGATCTATGCACTCTAAACAATATTTTGTGACGGGTGTTAGAAGAATCCAGGTATCAGAATACCAACTTCGTCAGTGTCCAACACCATGGGTTCTGCTGGATTCATACAAATGGATTCGGAGAGTAATGGAACATGAAGCGAATTCAATGGCTGAAGGTACAGTCAGCGATGTATTGACTGATCTTTTTATGTACCATATTCATGATATCAGTCTTGCTGTTGCTGAGGATCTTGCAATTCAAACGCTTGAATGGTTTATAGATCAAGGTGTTATGAGTCGATCAGATGATGGCGGACTCAATGTGCCCGAAGAAGACGATCGTGGGTATAGATCTCGTCTGGCGCAAATGAAACGTGGACAGCTAGACATCACAATTTTGGAAAAGAGTTCGACTTCGAAGTCCAGTATAAACTTTGAAGTTAACCGGGCGTTTGACAATTGGTCTGAAGCGGTACCGGTAGAAGTACAAGCCAATATTCCCGCGCCAATTCGCACGATGCAAAACGTGATTTTTGAGATGATCTCTACCGAGCTTATTTATATAGATTCTTTGCGTGCGTTGGCGGTTGACTTCCGAGATGCTATTTTACGAAGCGCGCAAACTGGGCGTCCAATAGTTGATGAACCTGAGAAGTTTACGAAAGCGGTCATTAATAATATTCCAGAGATTTTAGAGCTACATGAGAAATATCTCTGCGGTCCTCTTGTCGAGCGTCAAAAACAGGCATACGTTGTATCTGGTATCGGTGATATTCTCCTCAAATGGCTTCGACACTGTATTGAACCATACCTCCAGCACGCGGATGGCCTTGGACCCGCGTCTGAAATCAGCGAAACTGAGCGACGGCAGAATCTTCGATATGAGCAATTTGTAAGTGATTTTCAATCTGCGCATTCGGCTGCGAACGTGTCGTCCGTTATGACGAGATTATTGAGATATACTCTTTTGATTAAGCGAATTCTCGATATTGCGGAGAAATTTGATAGGGAGTCTGCTGCGATATTTAGTGCAGAGAAAAGATATCTTGAGCGTGCAAATGGGCGGATAACTGAACTCGCAAACGTGTTTCAGTCTCGATACGGATCTAGTCAAAGCAAGTATGTGCTAAACAATCTTCGAAGAACGATTGTTTTCTCGGACGAAAGCATGCAGGTTGATTTAGGACTGGATTCGAGAACCCGAAAAGTCTTGAACAATGGCTCTGTTGAAGTTACTAGCAAGAGACTGCCTATGAATATGATCCTCCTCAACAATTATCTGCTCATCACGCAATATGATATTGAGTCAGGGAGGTTAAAGTACAAGATAGCTTATCCTCCAATTCCTATCGATCTTCTTAGACTGGTGTCGCAAGATGATAAATTTGTTAAAGCAGCATTCAATCATCAGAACTTTGCGACTATAAACACTGGCTCCTCGGTAAACACAGATGACCTGAAGGATTTTGCGAAATCGAATTTGGGCGAGTCTGGCGATGACCGCAAGATATGGCCGTTCCGGATCCAACACATTGGCCGTGGTGGTGCTGTGTATCAGATTTTTGTTGCTACTGAAGGTGATCGGAAGCAATGGAGAAACGCTATCATGGACGCGATCAAAAAACGAATTGCTTCTTCATCCAAACCTTTTGCACTCGATGTTATTAGTGATGCCGATTTTGAATACAGACGGATGCAAACGAGATTATATGTTGCAGATTTACATGTATCGTCCTCCGAATCGATTGTCAATCAAGCTCTCAAAGCTGCAAAGAAAAACTTTCGTACGAATCCAATTGCCAAGAATGCAACCTGTTCAACTTTGTTTTACTTTGATGAGATTGATGCGACAAATATTACGAGTAAAATGATCAATGACGGCCAATACAAGGATCGCAAGCCGTATGTCATGATTGGCTGTAAAAACGGCGTATTTTTATCATATGGCTTTTCCGGAAGTTGGGTTTGCATGTTGCAGATTGAATATGTCCAGCAAATCAACGTGTTGGTCGAATACGGTATTGTGGTTATCCTCGCTAATAAACAGCTCTATGCGTACAGTCTTGAAGCATGGTTTGCACACGATGATGTTAAAGACCAGACGGAGATTACCGAGCAATCGCGGCTAGAGAGACTTTCAGATTATTTCACCAGCGATAAATTTTTACTTCCTCAGCCGATTGGAGGTGCGCGGAGTTTTGACTGGTTTTCTGTGGGAATTCTTCACGGGCGCACGATTATCATCGCCCATGAACAAAATACCAAATCAGAGTTGAGAGTATATGAGCCTCTTGCAGGCAAATCTCAAAAGTTTACCGCCGATGATTTTGGAGCAGCCTTAGAAGATCCACATGAACGACGAATGCGAATTGCGAATTTGCGTAATCGCGGTCTCTATGGGTTTACAGCTGAGCGGGTCGGTCAGGATTTGGCGCGTGAATTGGAGCCAGTTATACTGGATTGCTTATGTATGGGTGTAACTATCACCAGAAACATGATTGTACTACACACTCAAAAAGGTATGCTATTAACATCAAGAGCTGATTGTATTATTCTACTAACGAACCATGTAGGCTTCCAAGCTTTGGTGTATCCATCAATGACAATTGCATCGCTTCCTCAGCTTGTGCCCGGTGACCCAGTCTCAATTGCAATGCTTGCAAAGCAGCGACCACTCGGATTTTTCCGGATTTCTGATAATTTTTACTTATTATGCTATTCTACACTCTGTATTAGTTGTGACGCACATGGTAATATATCTCGTCAGGTAGTCATCAACTTTACTGGACAAGCAAAGTCAGTTGCGGTTATCGCTCCCTACGTGATCGGCTTCGACATTGATTTCATAGAAGTACGTCTTATCCAGACCGGTGCACTCGTGAACATCATCACCGGTACCCATGTCACAGTTATTGGGTCACAAACTTATAGTGGACGAGGTGATAATATTGCGTATGGCAATCCGTGTGGACTTACCGGAGAGGATGTTGTTGTGAGAATGGCACATCCGACGCAGGAGGGTCGACAGGTTATTTTCAGGCTTAAGAAAAATATGGGGGCAACATATTGAGTTTCTCTATTTATTTTAGGTTTGTTTTTATGATATTGTTATATGGTTTTGCATGTTTCGTATTTTTGCACACAGTTGAGAATTTTTGTACGGTTACAAAGGCATTTATTTTTGTAGATAGAACATCAATTTGTCGCACTGACTAAAAGCAGCTAAATACTATTGAACCCCACGACACACAAACACAAAAAGAAAGACAACACGCGTATATTACAATGGTTGATAACAAAAGAAAATGACGCCGGTGACGTATCAGCAGACTAAAGTTGTAAGTTCTAGCCTTGCAATCGTTCACTTCCAAAACTTAAAAAATATACATAATCAAGAGAAAAAAAATAAACCAAGAATTACTCTAATGACTGGAATTCTTCGATACATTTTGTTCACGAGTTCGGCACTGGGATCAATTCGCGTCTCTTCCAAAAACTCTGCCATCGGACATCACAGTCCTGAGTAACCCAGCAACCAGCAAAATGGACTACAAGGTCACCGCTAAGCCAACCCATGTTGTCTGCACCTACTGAGAATGCGTTGATCGCGCGTAAGTCAACAAATGCAAAATGTTGTTGGATCTTTGGATAGTTTGTGATGATACTGTTAAGAGCGTCTTGCTCGAGCCTGTCGAATTTGGTGTTGATATATTTTGAATCTTGCCATAGATTGAGAAACTGTAATGTCCATTCTGATCGACGGATCAGGAAGGATCCTGCGTTGACTCCATGGTGATCTTGAGCAACGACAAAATCTATTTTGTCGGGATTCACTATTTCAGGCACGTAGAAGCCAGAGCTGGACCCATCAGGTAGACGGATCTTTGCACCACCAGTAAGACGCTGCTTCATGGCCACAGGATTTAAAACCAAAGAGGCAAGATCAATAGATGGAGTCATGAGAATGGCGTCAGTGTCAAGCCACCACACCCATTCTGCATCTGGGTGAACCTGGAAGGCCTCGATGATGGCGGGGATTTTTCCCCAAACGGCAGGACGGCCGTCGGCTTGATACTTTGTGATGTTGAAGAACTGGTATGTATAATCTGTTTTGTAAGTCAATCTGAAGCATAATAGAGTAAATAGATAGACTTACTGTGATATGCGCAGTACTCTTCACGGTTCTCGTTTACGTTTCGAAACAGATCCTTGATAGCACTGTTATGGCCCTTACCGTCCGATGCGGTGAGCAAGACGATCTTGTTACCCTTTGGCTCCAAGATGTCAGGCGCAGTACCTCTGATAATGTCCAAATGCTTCTTCCATTGCAAATCGTGTTCTGAATATTCGGACGTAGTGTTTACAGCTGCTTCCACAGGTGCTTCCAAGGGGGGGTTCACCACCGGCGGCAGCTCGACTGGACGCGCAGGCTTCATAGCGTTCTCTCGTGCGGGCGACTTACCAAACCTGCTCTCGGAGGTTTCTCCAAATTCGTCAATTTCAAAGTGTGGAAGGTTCTTCTTAGGCGCTTGCTGTACGCTTGCGCCGTGTTTTGATGGTGGTCGTGAGATATGGCCTGCTGAGCCAGAGACCCTGATTTCCGAGTCCAACGCTGACGGCAGCGACAAATACACAAATGTCACTGCTGCGACTATCAGCAGAAACACCGCCAACTGCACTTTTCTAATATGTATCATCGCCTTCTGCTCTGTATTCCTGGATGTTTTGGGAGGTGTCTGTGAAGTAAATGCAAACAGGGCTCAAAAGAGTAGTTTATTATTGTGCTTGAAGAGCGGTTCTTTTTTTGGTATCAAAAGACCCTGAACTTTAAACGAGATGGCTTTTGGGATGTTCAAAGCGAGAAACAGACTAGCTCGAATAGGCAATTGTAAATATAGAATGTTCCAGCTTTGTGCGCGCTGTGTACACTGTGTTCACTATAAGACTGATTGGCAATACTATGAGATTACTTGCGCTAGAGAATATGGATACTAGCTGCTATTGCAGATCACAGTCAGCGTAGCAAGTCAGTTCATGTCGTGGCGCAGCCGTTGCTGCTTTGCTGCTTTGCTGATCGCCTTGCGCCGCCATCTCACATCTGAGCAGACTGTAGTATGACAAGTAATATTGACATTTAATAATAAAAATGAGTGTGTATTATTAAG
The DNA here is from genome assembly GCA_030572775.1 of [Lipomyces] yamanashiensis. NCBI lineage: Eukaryota > Fungi > Ascomycota > Lipomycetes > Lipomycetales > Lipomycetaceae > Myxozyma > [Lipomyces] yamanashiensis. The sequence goes on from JAJMBS010000026.1 coordinate 100,123, forward strand.
CATGTATATACAAAAAATAATGAGTGTTCTATAATGCAATAACAAAAATCCAATAGTCTAAATCTATCTATGCAAATATCTATTCGTTCGCCTCCAATGCCTGCAGCTTCACCAACTCGTAGTATCTGCCTTTCTGAGCGAGCAGCTCCTGGTGAGTTCCGCTCTCAACAACAACACCGCCCTCAAAGACGTAGATAACATCCGCGCGCTGGATACTGCTCAATCTGTGCGCGACGGCAATAGTGGTTCTGCCCTTTGCTGCCACGTCGAGCGCAGATTGGACAACCTTCTCAGACTCATTGTCTAAAGCCGAAGTAGCCTCGTCAAGAAGAAGAACACTTGGATCACGAATCAAAGCACGAGCAATAGCAATTCTCTGCTTCTGACCACCAGAAAGAAGTGTACCCTTGGATCCGCAGAGAGTGTTGTATCCATCCGGCAACGACATCACGAAATCGTGAATGTTTGCTTGCTTGCTTGCATCCACGATTTGCTCTTCGGTAACAGGAACAAGAGATCCTAATTCAATATTCTCGCGAATAGTACCAGAGTACAAAATCGGCTCCTGGGAAACAATTGCTATATGGCTACGGTACTTGTTCACGTTGAAAGTAGAGATGTCCTTTCCATCAAGCAAAACAGTTCCAGAAGTAGGTCTGTAAAATGACTCAATCAAGCCAATAGTGGTCGACTTTCCGCATCCAGAAGATCCGACAAGAGCAACGTACTGGCCTTTCTTGATCTTAAGATTCAAGCCGCGCAAGACAGGGACCTCAAGACGAGTCGGGTATCGGAAGTGAACGTCTCTGAATTCAATGTTGCCCTCGACATTCTCGGGGCCAGGACCGTTCATATCCCAAGTGTCAATCTCCGGCTCAAGGTCGTAAAGAGCCTTGACATTAGCAGTTGCCTGGTACGCACGGCCAATATCAGGAGCAAACGAGAACGCAATTCCAGCGGCCTGAGCGCCGTAGACAACCGACATGAATGTAACGTAAAACTGAAACAGCGAGTACTCGTGGTCCTTGATAAGAGTAGATCCATACCAGAAAGCCAAAGCCATAATCAAGAAGATCAGTCCCTGAGCAACACCATACAACATACCAGACATGTTGCTTTGATTACGAGACAAGCGGACCTGCTCGTTAAGAGTGGTATGGTAGTTCACCAAAACCTCGTTCTCACGAGTAAGTGACACAACAGTCTTGATCGAAGAAGCAGCTTCGCATGCGTATGTGGCAGAAACCAGATGCGAGTTTTGTCCATTTTCTTGGAACTGCTTGAGAAGATAGAATCGGTAGAATCCAGCAGCGATCAAAAGAGGCACGCAAGCGGCAACCACGAGTCCGAGCTTCCAGGCAATAATCAAGGAAAGAATAACACTGGAAGTAAGAATCATAAACGAGTTCATCAGCTGACCGAATGTGGTACCAGAAAGACCTAAAAACTTTAGCATTGAAAACAAAGTAGGAGAAAGATAACATACCCTCAACAGCCTGCGCATCACGCGAAAGTGTGCTAGTAAGAGCACCAGTGGTGCTTTCTTCCTTGTCAAAGAAAGCAATATCCTGTCTCATAATTCTCTTGAAAGTTCCGATACGAATTCTTCGAACCAATTTCTGTCCAGAGTAAGAGTAAACACCAAGGGCAGTCGCTGAAGCAAGAAGCTCGACCATAGCAAGCATAAAGAACAAACCAGCAAAGATCATAATTTGGGTCTTCATGCGGTTGACGTCGGGTATGTAACTGAATGCTTCGACGCACTTTCCGTAAAATAAACCAAGAGATGGATAACCGAGACCTTGTACGGTCGAGCAAGCGGCACCGAATAAATTCAATCGTCGTTCAGGATATCCTAGTTCCATAATGAAAGAGACGAGCTCACCAAAAGTGTACTTCTTAGCTTCTCTAGTCTCAGCGTATATACTCTGGCCAGTAATAGTCTTGACTTTACCGAGAGTCATAGTAGTTGAGAGCTCCTCCATTTCCATGTTCTTCTCGCTAATAACCTCTTCCAGGATCTCCGAGGTGGACACGGTAGCACGTTTCTCGGTATCAAGAGTCTGAGCCTGGACTAAGTCGTAGTAGGCCTCCTTCTTAGAAATGAGCTCATCATGAGTTCCTTGCTCGACAATCTCTCCACGGCGCATGACAACAATGAGATCAGCATCCTTAATAGTCGACAGCCGATGAGCAATGACAATAGTAGTACGATTCTTAGACGCACGATCAAGAGCTTCCTGAACGACACCTTCGGACTTGGTATCAAGAGCAGAGGTAGCCTCATCCAAAAGCAAGATGCGCGGGTCACCAACGATAGCACGAGCAATAGCAATACGTTGCTTTTGACCTCCAGACATCAAAAATCCACGCTCTCCAACGTTAGTGTCGAGACCTTCAGGAAGCGAGTCGATGAAGACCATAGCGTTTGCCATCTTGCAAGCCTCGATAACAAGCGCGCGCTTCTCGGCCTCAGAAGCACATTCATGTTTGGTTCCGATAAGACCATGACATACGTTCTCATAAATAGAGCAAGCAAAGAGAGTAGGTTCCTGAGAAACAAGAGCAATCTGCTGACGAAGCCACTTGATGTTCAGCGAAGTGATGTTATGTCCATCAATCAAGATTTCACCAGCCAAAGGTGCGTAGAACCGTTCAAGAAGACCAATGATAGTGGACTTTCCAGAACCAGACGAGCCAACCAAAGCGACGGTCTTTCCAGCGGGAATAGTAAGACTGTAGTCTGACAGGACAGTAACAGTTGGACGCGAAGGATAGATAAAACGAACGTTTTTGAGCTCGATTTCACCTTTGATATCGTCAAATTTCATGCCCTCAGTAGAGAAGGAGTCAATGTAAGACGCACGGTCAATAGTAGTAAAGATCTTGTTGGCGGCAGCCAAACCGGTTGTGACAGCCTTAATTCGGGGAGTAATGTTGGTAATGGCAAACGTTCCCTCAACCATTGCCGCAAGAACGGTAATGATTTGACCGATACTGATTTCATTTCTGGCAAGTAAAGCAGCCCCCTGCCAGAATCCCAAAGCGTCATCACTGAAAACACCAAGCCACATAAAACCTGTGACGAGACCGGCCGCGATACCCGCTCTGAAGGCCCAGTGCTCGCTAATTTGCAAGAAAGCAGAGTACTTTTCAGCAAGGCGGTCTTGCATCTGGAAGGCGTGCACGTTACGGATAGAGGATAAGACTTCTTCGGCAATGGATCCACCAGCTGAGGCACCGTCGAGAGCTCTGGTAAAGTATCTTGTCATGCGGGTCGAGGTAAACGAGAAAGCGGCACCGATGCTGATAGCGACAGCCGTCATCATCAAAGTAAGTTTGTAGTTGAAGCTGAATCCTATGACTAAAGCGGCGACTAAAGTAGAAATATTTTCGGTGATGTATCCCAATTTCTCTGAGATTCCCTCTTGAATGAGCATAGTGTCAGAGGAAATGCGGTTTGTAATCTCTCCTGAACCGAGCTTATCAAAGTATCCAATATTCTGACGAAGAATGGCAGCAAGGTACTGCTCCTTGATTCTTGACGCAAGAACATTACCACGGTCGATAAAGATAAAAGTGGTAGCGTAGGAGAAAACAAAGTCGGCGATTCCAAGATAGACGAAGAAGAGAGCGAGGTAGTTAACTCTGCTCTGGAACTCTTCGGGCGAAATGTATCTATATTGGATGTTGTATGGGAACATGGAAGAGTGCATTGTGTTGTTGAAGACGTACATTGTTGAGTTGAAGTCGTACATTTCCGTGCCATTAATGCCATTCTCGTAGTTTCTGACATATGTCGTGAAAGTTTCTGTGACAGCTCCGAAGACTAGCTAGGTAGGCTATTGTTAGTTTTGCAACAACAACAACAACTCACAAGAGAACGGTTACGTACAGGAACAAGTGCTTTAACAGCACCTTCGGCAATAGCCATACCAAATGCGAAAATCACCATAAACTTGTCATAGGTAGTCGCATATCGATAGACCGAGAAGAGATTCGTCTTGACAACAGGAACCTCGACCTGCTTTCTGAGAATCTGCGCGTCCTCAAACGGAAGACCGGAGAATTCATCGGTGTGAGTAGGAAGGTAGACAGCGGTGGACTCTTTGCTGAGCAAAGGTGTCTTGTCGGTTGCTTTTCCTGCAAAACGCGTAGAGTCGCTGCTGGTTGATTTTATGGATTTTTCGTCCCAACTGCTGCTGCTGCTGGTTGTGTTAACAGCAGCAGTCTTTTCCGACATTTTTCTCTTCTACCGCACACAAGAGAACAAAAAAACAAAAAAACAGCAGAGAGCAGAAGAAGGCAACTGACAAACCATTGAAGTGGGCGTTCGGTGGTTATAGCGCAACTCTGTGTTAGTGAGTGACACTTTTTCAGGACCGCGGCGGCCGCCTGGAAATCCAAATAAGGTTTTGATGATTGGGACTGAGCCATCGATACGCGATAAGGTCTGATAAGGTCTGATAAGGCGGGGCAGATGCCGCAAACAGGCCAGAGCTTTGAGAAGAGTATTCAGGAATTTGTTTATTGCTATTTGTATGATTTTAGAAAATAAATAGTTGAAGAAGGAATTATGCTGAAAGAGCAAATACGAGAGTCAACACGGAAACAGCGCGCTAAAGCAACCGGCGCCACTGGATGCGGGGACCATCGCCTCGCAGTGGCTTGTTTGAGCGAAAACGAGGCAAGCCGGTTGACTCTCCTGGACTAGCTAATAGAAGATTGTAGGATGAGTCAACTTGTGACCTTCTTTTGCCAATGCGAGCATAAAAGTGCTTCGTTATCGTGTTCGAGTGTTTAGAAGGTTCCGTTTTGGGAATACGTGTTTCTCAGCTGTGGAGTATCACCAGACTGTGAGATTAGACAGAGAAGTATTTATGGATATGATTTAACGTGCTCAGAATGTTTCTACTCTTATTGAAATAAGGACAGCTAGAGCGCTGTTGAGTGCGCAGTTTATCTTCAGTTGCTATTGTCTCTGTCTCTTTGACGTATGACATATAGCACTTAGTGGATCACTACCGCTTAGCGCCTAACAAAAGACGCTGACCCTACTTGAAAGCTTTCCATAAATATCCTAGTTATGAAGTATAATACGAATAGTACTGTTTAAGAATATCTCATGGTATCGAATATGAACTATCTTAAAGGCTAATGTGCTCGAGGTCAGCAGTTTCCGTCTATAAGCGTGCCATACAGGACCTTGCAAATATCAACGACATATATCCATCAAAACCGCGTCATCATCTGTTGTTTGAGCTTTGCTGATAAGTAGAATCTTTTTGACAGAGTATTGATTTCAAGACAAAACAATTGTACACGTTGCGATGTACAGAATCTTATCTGGCTTTCGCAAGTTTCAATTTCTTACACACACCATGAAAAACCGTCGTTCCAGATGACATCAACACGCATATACAGATTGATAGTACAACTAAGCTAACTATTTTCTTATCTAATTAGTAGTTCTCTTATATTAACTGTCAGTAAACAAAATATCTTCCTCTTTTGGCGTCCAGTCATAAGTCGATATAGCTGCGATCAGCGTGTACCAAAGACTATAAAATCAAATGTCATTCTAGCTTCAGTCACGTCGTCAACAAGTTGGCTAGTTAATAACAGTAAGTTATGTCATTTAGTCTACTGTGTGATCCTTTTTCAGAGATATGGTACCAGACAATACTAGCTATTTCTGGACGTCAAAAACTGCACTAATGCGCAGTTCATTAGATGAATTAAGAATGTGGTTAAAATGCTTGATGAATGAGGATTACAGCAGAATTAATAGCCAAATAGGCTAGCTTTTTTAATGAGTTTAGAAGTGATGTAATAAGCTACCAATTCACAGTGTATATTAACGCCATGCTGGGTGTCTGAAAGCAAGACATATTACCGCCTCGCAACAGCTGACTTGTACCAGGACATGTTGGAGTTCATAGACACTGGCATTGGTGCAGATGCCATATGAATACTGTGAGTTCACTTTGGTGGGGATACATGATGCAATCACACAGGCAAGCAGTGGGTCCACAAGGTGTATACCGCAGAATTGAATAGTGGATACTATTCTGCAGTCTGCTCGGGTCCACATGTGTATACCGCAGAATTGAATAGTGGATACTATTCTACAGTCTGCTCGGGAATGATCATCAATCCGAGGTCGATGAAAGGTGATATATTGAATATCTTGTATAGTAGATTAAAAATACGAAGCCAAGCTGTGGAAGGCTTGCCTTGGCTCAACAAGATATCTAGATAGAGATCGGACAGCCAGCTTCTCGGATCAGCAACATCACAGATGCTCGCTATGAATTCCAGTATTTGATATACTCTGCTGATAGTGGTTTTTGACTTTCAAATCAGGATATAAGAAAGTAGTGCCCCTGCCCACTATTGCGTATATGACCAGTTCATTGATTGATTGATTGATTATGTTTTTGTAGACTCAGCCCATCGTAACTCATTTGCCGAGTAATATAGTGATATAAGTAATACAAACAGCTTAATGTAACTTGTACTAGCGTGCATGATCTGTTCGTTCATTTCGAGGTCATACGGATACATTAATCGAAGCTAAGCAACTCGCATTCTTGTCTCCTCTTGTCATCACACTTATTCCAGATTTGTAGCCTGTGGGTGTAATGCAATGACTATAGTCCCTTGATTATACCGTAAAGTGCACGATACAGAGCGCGGGTGTGTGTTCAGTGTGGAGTGTACTTGTGGATATCTCATCTCATACACACATCAGAAGCACTTGGTGAAGAACTCCCACCACTACCTTCACTCATCCAGATTGATCTCTTCACACTAATTCACACTATTAAACTCTTTTCCACTCTCATCAACAAAAGAAGGCACAAATAGCGAGTTCCACCGCGATCGCTGATCGTCCATCGTCACCCTACTCTTTCTCACTGCATAAACTTCCGATGCGCCGTGCTCCGTTACGGCATCTCGAGACATTGACCGCTTGTCTTGCCCAAACCACACAGCAAACGCAAATTTGACAGAACTTTTATTGGATAGAAAGACGGTAAGCAAGGTTATGCGAAAAGTATCTGTGACGGGCCCTGTGTCTAGGTTTGTTCGGGTATTCGACCCGGAAAGCTCTTTGAGACACTAAACAGTTCCGCTTTGATTCTCCGCATCACCACTTCACGAAGCTGCAGAAAGAGCATACAACTCAGTCGTACTATATACCCTGTCATAATGCCATTCTGTTAGGTAAATACCAACGATATCTGATACTGTAGCACAGCTCACGAGCAAGATACGAGCCAAGAACGGCGTATCAACAATAAGCCCTGGCTGATGCGACGTTGAAGCAGATCGGATGACCGCGCTCTTTCTTACTCATATTTTCTATATCCCATCTAATATACTTCTTTCTCATTAAGAATTAATTAAGAATATACCTCAATAACCTTGGCATTCATTATTGATCTTGGAATGCGTTTTTCTGGCATTTCCGCTGTTCTCTCTCTCTCTCTCTCTCTCTAATTTCCCCACATCATCGTGGTATTGTACCATTTTCGGTCTGCTACTGGGTCCCTTTTCTTACTTTCTTACTTTTGCGAGCATAGTGTCGGGTGATTTTGCACCGTTGGGTGTGTGTCTGTGGTTCACTGATGATCTTCATTCGTGTAGTACTGAAATGCGAAGGGTTGGGTTCTGACTGATCTTCATCTGCGTAAACATGAGGTGACAATCCGAGATGATCTCAATTATTTGTCTGTATATATTGCAGTCTATAAAATACCAGCTTGATTTCCTCTGGTCTTTTTCTGTTCATCTGTCGTCTGTGTCTGTCAAGCAAACATGCATCTCTACGAACGCCTTCCTCAGGACGACATTGCTCAAGAAAGCAGACCTCTTCGGCGCAAATTTCGCTTTGGGCTTTGGCTCACTGCATTTGCGTTGACCGTCTTTACCACCGGTACACTCTTTTTCTCCGATCACGCAAAATCTCATGCGGTGTCTGCTTTGAACCAGCTATCTGTTCGCTCGCTCGTGCGTAGAGGATTCACTCTCGCCGGGAATGGCAATAGCTTTCGCTTGGATACGTGGAATGACTACGCTGTCAGGACAACTTGGACTAACACGGATCAAGTCCCTGTCACGCGTTACTATACTTTTGAGATTACAAACGTCGATGGCTGGCCCGATGGTTTTAGACGTTCAATGACTCTTATCAACGGACACTTCCCCGGTCCATTGATTGAAGCTAATCAGCAAGATACTTTGGTCATTACTGTGGTGAACAAGGGTATCTTGCCTACTACTATGCATCTTCATGGATTGTTCCAAAAAGGTTCTGGGTATTACGATGGTCCGGCTGGAAATGCTCAGTGTCCCATTCCTCCTGGTGGAAGGTTCACATACACCATCAAATTGAACGGACAATACGGAACTTTCTGGTACCATTCTCACTATCTCAATCAGTACAATGATGGTGTTATTGGCCCGTTGATTATTCATGGCAAGGAGGAGAAAGCACTTATGAAGACCTATGATTTCGACCATGTTGTCCTGCTTTCGGATCTCTATCATCAAAATGCGAGTGTTATGCTTGGCAACTATTTGGTTCAGGGTGAACTTAACGTCCCTCCTGCGCCTGATAATGCGCTGATCAATGGTGCGGGATACTTTAATTGCTCGACTACTCCAGACGACGTTTGTTACCAGGCCGAAGCAAAGCGACAGATTTTCTATTTTCAAAAGAACAAATCTTATCGTTTACGCGTGATCAACGCTGGCGCTATCGGGTCCTCCGCTTTCTCGATTGATAGTCACAAATTGTCGATTGTCGAAGGTGACGGCACTTTGGTGAATCCGGTAGAGGTTGATACTCTGCAAGTCGCCGTGGCTCAAAGATATTCGGTGATTGTGAAGGCTGATCAGAAGAGTACGGATAAATTCTGGATGCACAATTATATTGATACGGGATGTTTGGCGGGGACGAATGCGATTTTGCAGCCGGATGCCAAAGCCGTGGTTGTTTACAAGAATTCATATCAAGAGGTGCTGGCGAATAATGCGCTTGGAAAATCACTTTCTACGTCTATCGTCGCGAACACTACATATACAGGCAATGATCTGAACACCGTTGCAGTCGGTGACTGTCTTGCAATGGACGATACGATTTTCACGCCGCTTGTTAGCAATGATCCGGGAGAGGCTACGGCATTGTATCAGATTGATGTGTCGTTTGGAGTTAATGCGTCGGATTTCCTTGTTGCGTATTTGAATACGACTTCATACCTCACACCAGCGCAGGCTACGCTGTATCAATTGTACGAGATGTATCATGACGCCAAAAAAACATCAAACCACTCGATTCTTTCAACGCATGTTGGCGTTCTTCCTCAGGGTACATTCAATGGAGATCCAAACCAATTTGTTATCAATCTGCCAAAATCCCAGGTCGTCGATATTTTGGTTGTTAATAACGCCGGAGCGCAGCATCCGTTCCACTTACATGGACAGGTATTCTCTGTTGTTGCAGTTGGAACTACGCCATTTGACTACGCAAATTATGGAACTTACCCCACGACAAACTTGATGCGTCGTGATACTTTACAAGTTCCTTCTTGGGCTTTAATCAGAGTCAACTTTAACAACCCAGGTCTCTGGAGTTTCCACTGTACGTCTCCTATTTTTCTTTTCTGTGAATTGGAACTAACATGTTATAGGTCACATTGCATGGCATTTGGAAAGCGGAATGTATATGCAATTTGCAGCGCAGGCTGACGAAGTAGCGAAATGGAACGTTCCCAAAGCTTGGCTTAATCTATGCAAGGGCCAGTAATCAGATGCTTGTTTGTGCTTTCTGCTACCGTTTGTGATATTTTGCTGAATTGTTGATGAAATTCCGAGAAGATAATTGATACTTTTAGTGTATCCTGTTATAACGAAGATTATTTGTTAGCACTTAACCGTGCGGTTGATATAATGTACTCTACTATACTACACTAGTGCTTGAAATACAGAATTGCTTTATATATTAATATTAGCAATCTATAATATATCCTTAAACTCCCTTGTAAATAGTGCTACCCTTCAAAATGAAACAGAAAAAATTAAAATGCGCAACAATATTCAAACACCGAAATGCCAAAAACAACTTAAAATGTATATATGAAAGAAAAAAAAACCTATGCGCGCCTTAGTGGATTCACACCCGCAGGATTTACTCCATTCGTAGCTCGGACGCCGACGTTATTAGTGTTGCCTACTGTGCCAGGCTGCTGCTGCTTCATGCCAGCTTTCATTATCTGAGGAGCAGATTGCATACTTTGTAATTGCGGTCTAGTAGCGGTAGAAGATGAAGGAGTAGGAGGCAGAGCGGATGATTGGTTTGCGACGCTCTCGTCGACTAATTTCCATCGACCACTCCACATCCTCATTAAAACTTTCCCCAGCTCTTCGGATGTAACTTGTTTACCAGATTTAACGAAATTTATCGCTCGGGACTCTTCTTCTTCCGGAGTCGTGTCGCTACTAGGCGGTCCATTGAATGCCCAAATCTCTCCAGCAATTGGCTCGCCTAGACCGACAGATGTGGCTACAATGCGAATACGTACCCGCTCAACTGCTTCAGCTACAGGGTCACGATACCGCTTGACGTTCTTGAGCTCCTTTGAGATCGCGTCTAGTTCACGTTGCGCATTGGTCCCGCCTGCGGCAGCAGCAAGAGATGTGCCTTGACTTCTAAATGAATCAGCGCCGCCGTTGGAACTGCCTGCAAAGGAAGACGAACCCGAGCTATCATGCTGCTGTTGCTGTTGCTGTTGCTGTTGGAGCATGTAGCGTTGCTGTGCGCGAGTACTGCCACCGGCAGCGGCGGCAGCAGCAGCTATATCAGCTAAAGATGCACCACCGGAGAGCATAGTAGGGAATATGTTTGTCTTTGCCACTGCTGCGACGGCTGCCGCTGCCGCTGCCGCTGCCGCCGCTGAAGCCTCAGCATCTGAAATAAGATGAGGTCGTGGCGAGTATGCTGCGTTGGTAGGCTGGCCAGGTGTAGGTGGGGTGGCTTGGAAATGACTTGTTTGGATTGGCTGCTGAGAAGGTTGCCATGACGATGAATTGGAATCCGCTGAAGATGAGAGTGTTGACTGGTGTTGAACTTCGCGAGCGGCAGCAGCAGCGGCAGATGCATAGGCTGCGGATTGAGTAGGTGGAGTCTCGGCAATTCTAGGAGCAGTTGCTGAAGTGGGTTGCTCGACGAGAAACCGGGACCTTATTGCCGGATTTGAATCAACTGAGTTTTCAACTGGCTGGGGAGGTGCAGGAATAGGATCTTGCATGCCTCGACGAAGTTCAGCGGAGAGACTAGTGTTTTCTTCTTGTTGTTTCTCTTGCTGTCGCTGTTGCTGTTGCTCTTTCTTGGCAATTGCTTGAGCGGCAGCATCAACAGCGCTGACGAGTGCGTTCTTGCCTTTTGCTTCAGCGACTTTGCTGGTGGCGGTGGGTGATCCAAGAAGAGATTGTGTGCCAGATGTAGGAGCGGAGGAGGACGATGCGCGCTGCTGGATGAGATTGACTTCGGTGTCTGCCTCGGACATGAATGCAACAGAGGCTTTCTGATCTCGCTCGACGGCATCGATGACGGTTGAGAGTTTTCGGGGACCGACTTCGATGGAGAGGCCCTGGTCGTCGTCCTCATCCTCGTCGTCTTCGTCGTCAGGAGGAGTATTGTCCGCTGGTCCTGGTGCAGTATCTATCTTTTTAGGGTGTTTATCTGATGTTTTGGTCCTGCGTGGCTTTGGCTGGACGGCGGTGAGGGCCGACATGGTGCGCTTGCCCGCTGCGAGGTTGACACGCGAGCCTTTGCGACCGGTGAGAGCGAGACCTGAGGCAGACCTCCGCACAAGGGCATCGGACGACTTTGACCGGCGCAATGCGTCTGCCTGTGCGGTGAGCGACTTAACGCCGTACTGACCCGCAAGCCCAGCATGGGCTGGGATGAACCCTGGCGGCGGGAGCTGTGGCGAGGGAGGCGTGTTCTGCTGCTGCTCGAGGGTCTTTAGCCGGTTAAGGCCTTTGCCCACGGAGGCATTTCTGTGATGCGCGCCGACGATGAAGTGCTTCGAGCTGGAGCGTTTGAGTCCGGTCGGAGGCGGTTGCTGCGCCTGCGAGGACATCGTGCTTTGTGCTGTTGAAGCTGTGCGGAGGTGAAAGTGGTGAAGCTGGCTGCGATGGACGAGTGTGCTTTATCAGTCCTGTCAAGCACAATCCCAAGCGCGCCCGTGTGGTGGCTGTGTTCTAGTGCCCAGAATAGTGCAAATGTCACGTTACATTTATTACATTAGTACTTACATAATATCACGTGCCGGAACCCCCTCGAAGCCAACAGCGTGGCGCTGCGTCGATGCCACAGTGGCCTTTTCCCGCGTATTTAAGCTACTTAAACAGCCCCTGGTTGCCTTTGCTTCCTTTTCTTTTCTGATCCAGCACTGCTTTTTTTCTGCTTTTGCTTCACAATAATTACAAAATGGCAAGACCATCACGGAACACAATCTTCTGGTCGTTGCTGATTTGGGCGGTTGCGCTTGTTGTCGCGCCATTCATGCTTCAGGGCGTCCAGGCTGAGGACAACGAGTCCTATGGAACTGGTAAGTATTCTGCTTCTTCTTCTGATATCAGCAGCAATTTCTAACTATTCAAACAGTCATTGGTATCGATCTTGGAACAACCTACTCCTGCGTCGGCGTCATGAAGTCCGGCCACGTCGAAATCCTCGCAAACGATCAGGGAAACCGTATCACTCCTTCCTACGTCGCCTTCACCTCCGAGGAGCGTCTCGTCGGCGACGCTGCAAAGAATCAGGCCGCTGCGAACCCTCTCAACACCATCTTTGACATCAAGTAAGTACTTCTTCCTTCTTTCTAGTGCAATTGCGCCTTTGCTCTGCTTTTGTCTTCGTCATGTCCTTACTAACAATCTCAGGCGCCTCATTGGCCGCAACTACAACGACAAAGACGTCCAGGCAGATCTCAAGCACTTCCCCTTTACCGTCAAGAACAAAGACTCTAAGCCTGTTGTCGAGGTCGAGGTGGGCGACGAAGCCAAGTCCTTCACCCCCGAGGAAATCTCTGGAATGATCCTCGGCAAGATGAAAGAGATTGCCGAGTCCTACCTCGGAAAGAAGGTCACCCACGCCGTCGTCACCGTTCCAGCCTACTTTAACGACGCTCAGCGCCAGGCTACCAAGGACGCCGGTACCATCTCTGGTCTTAATGTCCTTCGTATCGTCAACGAGCCTACCGCCGCAGCCATTGCCTACGGTCTTAACAAGGGCGAGGGCGAGCGCCAGATCATTGTCTACGATCTTGGTGGAGGTACCTTCGATGTCTCTCTTCTCTCGATCGAGTCTGGCGTCTTTGAGGTTCTTGCCACCGCTGGTGACACTCATCTTGGTGGTGAGGACTTTGACAACCGTGTCATCAAGCACTTCACCAAGCTCTACAACAAGAAGCACAGCGTCGATATTACTAAGAACCCCAAGACTATTGGTAAGCTAAAGCGCGAGGTCGAGAAGGCCAAGCGTACTCTCTCTTCCCAGATGTCTGTCCGCATCGAGATCGAGGCTTTCCATGATGGTGAGGACTTCTCCGAGACTTTGACCCGTGCCAAGTTCGAGGAGATTAACTTTGATCTTTTCAAGAAGACTCTCAAGCCTGTCGAGCAGGTTCTTAAGGATGCTGGCATGAAGAAGACTGACATTGACGATATCGTCCTTGTCGGTGGTTCTACCCGTATCCCCAAGGTCCAGCAGCTTCTCGAGGAGTACTTTGACGGCAAGAAGGCTTCCAAGGGTATCAACCCTGATGAAGCTGTTGCTTACGGTGCTGCTGTTCAGGGTGGTATTCTCTCTGGTGAGGAAGGTGTCGAGGACATTGTCCTTCTCGACGTCAACCCGCTCACTCTCGGAATCGAGACCACCGGTGGTGTCATGACCAAGCTCATTTCTCGCAACACTGCTATCCCCACTCGCAAGTCGCAAATCTTCTCGACCGCTGCCGACAACCAGCCTACCGTCTTGATCCAGGTCTACGAAGGTGAGCGTACTCTTTGCAAGGACAACAACCGTCTCGGCAAGTTTGAGCTTAACGGCATTCCTCCTGCTCCTCGTGGTGTTCCTCAGATCGAGGTCACTTTCGAGCTTGACGCCAATGGAATTCTCAAGGTTTCCGCCACCGACAAGGGCACTGGAAAGTCTGAGTCCATCACCATCACCAACGACAAGGGCCGTCTCACCAAAGAGGAGATCGACCGTATGGTTGAGGAGGCTGAGATGTACGCCGAGCAGGATGCCGAGCTTCGTGAGAAGATCGAAGCTCGTAACTCGCTCGAGAACTACGCTGCTTCGCTCCGCAACCAGGTCAACGACGAGTCCGAGACCGGTCTTGGATCCAAGATCGACGAGGAGGACAAGGAGACTCTTACCGATGCTGTCAAGGATGTCATGGACTGGATCGACGAGAACGCTGCTACAGCCACTAAGGAGGACTTTGACGAGCAGCGCGAGAAGTTGAGCCAGGTCGCGTACCCAATCACCCAGAAGCTTTACGGCGAGGGTGCTCCTGGCGGCGACTACGACGACTTTGAGATGCCTGACCACGACGAGCTGTAAACGGCTTGTTTTTTATTGTTCGCTCGTTCGTTTTATTTTCTTGTTGTGTGTGTTTTTTATATCAGTAAATTTGTACTCTTAGAACCACTTAAAGTCGTTGTTTTGAGCGACTTTTTGGGAAAAAACCGGGGAGGAAAGAAGAATTTGTTATTTATGATATCGATGAGTTTATGGTTTTTTCTTTTCATTTTCAATATGGACTTTTTCTGTGTATAGTATTTACACGATATATTCTTTGAATTGTAATATATTTTTTAAAATCATACTTCGGTTTCGTTCTTTTTAGAGTAATCGCTGTTGTTACGCGTGAGTGAGTGAGCGCCGTTCGTGGCCGTTCGCGTTGTAATCGATTATGTTATACAGTCAAGTTTCATTGTAGATGTCCTTTGAATCTTGTTATGAACAGTTCCACATGCACAAGAAGAATGACAGGATCACGGGCAATTCCACAGCTATTATCGTTACTACAGCGAAGTTCAGGATGTCGTTTATTTTCGAGTATCCCCGCGCGGAAATACGCGGTAGGCGGGATTCCTGTTCATGATAGTAAAGGCCGAGGAGCCGGTCCGCAGATGCCACGGACGATGAGAGGATTACCGCAGAGAGCGAAGCTGAGAGGTGTTGAAAAGGTGATTGCAGTGTCTTCTGCAAAAGGAGGTGTGGGGAAGAGTACTGTTTCTGGTGAGTTTGGTGTTTTTATTGTGTGTTGAGACGGAGGTGTTAATTGAAGATAGTGAACCTGGCACTGGCGCTGGCGATGAAGCAGAAACGCGTTGGGATCCTCGATACTGATATATTCGGACCATCGGTACCCAAACTTCTTAATCTGAGCGGTGGAGAACCAAATGTGACAGAGTCGAACAGACTGATTCCGCTGCAAAATTACGGTATCAAAGCGATGTCGATGGGATTTCTTATCCCTGACGATGACTCTCCGATTGTCTGGCGCGGGTTGATGGTCATGAAAGCCCTGCAGCAACTACTTCACGAAGTTGAATGGGGCGGTCTGGATTATCTTATCCTTGACATGCCGCCGGGTACAGGCGATGTCCAGCTTACGATAACGCAGCAGTTAGTTGTTGATGGCGCGGTAATCGTGTCTACACCACAGGATATCGCGTTGATTGATGCGGTAAAGGGCGTGAATATGTTTAAAAAAGTGAATGTGCCTATCTTTGGCATGGTTCAGAATATGTCTGTGTTTGTCTGTCCAAACTGTGATCATGAATACCATATCTTTGGTGAAGACGGGGTGCCTAAAGAGGCAAAGCGATTAGACGTCGAGGTCTTGGGATCGATCCCGTTACATCCAAAGATCTGTGAACTTTCAGATAAGGGCACACCGGTTGTGATTGCTGATCCGACGAGCAAGAACGCAAAGGCGTATACGGATATTGCTGACAAACTGTTGGCAAAATTGGAGGTTTCAGAGTAGATTAGATTGTACATATACTCAAAAAAATTGTAAATAAGCTAGTTACGTCTATACTTTCTCGTATCCTTCCTGCTCATCTTCGTCTTATCTCTCGTACCTCTTCCACCTTCCCAGAATCCAGTAGCCTTTCTGAAAAATGAATGTCGACAGAACGCACACGTCTCGGGCATGTAGTTTTGCTCACGACTGCACATTCCACAGATCATCCGATTCGCATGTTCGTTTGCGTGATCGCTATGTTCATCATGGCATTTGTCACAGGGAAACACCCGATCACAGCACGAGAATCGGAACCAGCGCGTTGACCGCCGATAATGTTGACAGGTTCCGTTCAGCGGGAGTGGAGTTCCGGCTACAATTCCTAATTTCGCAGATTTCGACTTTGGAACTTGCCGCGCGGTAAGGACGCGTCCTGTTTCGTCAGACACGCGGCTAAACTTGACAGAAGGGATGAAGATTGACATTTTGGTGTGGCAATTGCGACAGTTTGTGCTCATTGTCTGCGCGAGTCCGAGACCCGCGATGCCGAGGCCAGAGACAGGTTCAGAACATTCTGCACATGTAGGCCTAAAAGAACAAGGAAGAATATCGACAGTAGTGCATCCTAATAAATCGATATATCCTAATCGCTCGGCGCCGGGGGTAGCGGTGTGTACAAACTCTGTAGAGAACGAAGCAACAGAAAGCACGCTACTGCACTTTGCGCAAGTAATTGACTGTCCCTGCGCATTGCTAGGTTTGATATCGCGCATTTCGGTCTCGGTTTTGCAGCGTGTACATTTGACAACAAGTGATATTAAAGTGCATTCCAGAACGGCGACGTTGAGAAGTTTGATGCCAGGGAGGTTGATAGAGGTCGCATTAGCCGGTGGTGCATGTCTTGTTACTTCTTCCGTGTCTGACAGAGGAGATTCTGGAACAAACTTTGCTGGATCTTCGTCTGTAATGCTATTCCAGCTCTCGCTAAAATCATTAGATTCATAGTCAAATTCAGATTCTTCGTAGTCATCATCAAGAAGATCCCATTCTGGTGGATTCCGATAATCTTGTTCAGGCACTTCTTCCTCTTCGATGTCTTCTTGCTTCAGATCACGACCTGCTTCGATTAATGTACCCGCGTTCTGCACGAAGAAGTTGGCGTGGGCGAAAAGAGAGAACTCTGGTCGATCGATCGCATGCTGTTTAAATCCACTTTCGGCCGCTGCCTTAATATCTGCGTCTGTCAAATCGAGTTCAACTTCACATGGTTCCAGGCTATACAACTTTGGCACTACCATTGTAAAGACAGATAATAAGCTCAATGAATCTGGCTTCTTTGGAGAGGAAAATGGGATTGAGAACTTGTCGGGTAAGTTATCATCTGTGCTAGTGCGGATGATTTTGACGGTCGGGAGCCGGAGTAGTAGCTGTTTGATCTCACGTTCGCGACGGGATTTGGCGTCTTGTAGTTGTTCTTGAGTGAATTCAGGTTCTTTTGGCGTCTCTTCTTGAGGTGGTTGAGAGAGATTTGGATCAAGACCCCACTCGTCGAACGCGTTGTACTCCTTCTCCAGTTTCTTCTCAGACGGAGCGGATTTCGTGGTATTCAATATTTTAAAGATCTCTCTCTGTTTTTCACTAAGAAACTCTTCAAGTCTGCGGTCCAGCTCCTCGATCATCTGGAGCAAAGATCGCGTGAAGACACCCGGTTTACTGATCTTGTCTGTAAACCCATATTCGATATTCAACGCAAACCCACGCGGAATATCTGGGTTCGTAACGATGATAGAAGGTGCGATCGAGTCAAGGTCGTCAGGATCGTCTGCTGGAGACGGTGGGTACTCTGGTGGCACGATGAGGGTGAATTCGAGGGCGTCGAGGTCGAAAGGAAAGTCTGGATCGGATGGTTTGAAAGCGAGATGGATTTGGTTGCTGGGGAGGGAGATATCTTTAGTATGTTTATTAACTGCATATTGTTCAGATTGCTCACTCGTCTGTGTCTGCGCCGGGGAATTTATCCAATACTTGCTCGATTTCCTTATCATGAGGAGTTTCTACTGGCACCTTTGATTTCAAGTACTGATGTTTGTATGGACACGCAGAGCCACGTTTACATCCTGCGATAATGTTAGCAGAATTCATTTTCTGAGAATCTATAAAGAGTGATAATTACCTTCTGGGGAATTGTAGAAGTGACAAATTGTGTATCTGATCGGGGTCAAACTGGGGAACTTCAAGGGTGGTGTTTTGTCGTCCAAGGCAGGCATTTTTGAATGATTTCACCTCTTTAAACAAAAGATATCTATCAAAAAAACAGTAAATACGGTAGAATATCCAGGGTTCTTTTATATCTTCGATTTGCTGCTGATCAGCAAACAATGAATCAATTGCTGATTTCGCAGTTCTTATGTGAGCAATCTTGGCGCGCACGTGATCTTGAATTTCTTAGCGAGAGTTGAATGTCAGCAGGACAATTGAGAAGATATGACTGTTTAACAGTACTTCAGAATAAAGAGAATGGCGATGTTATTTAGAAGCAGTTTATTACTGAGAAGAACACTGTTTAATCCAGTTAATTCAGTCAATTCATTGAGTCTGGTTGGCAGAAATGCGTGCTGGCCGCGAGCTGTTCTGAGTCCATTCAGAACATTCACACACAGCACAATACTCCAGGCAATCGAGCCCCCGCGACTATCGCCCGAAGAAGCAATCCGTCATCAACAGATAGCAGAGAAAGAAGCAAAAGCAAAGCGAGCGAAAGACCAGGCTGCGCGGATCCTAGAGAAAGTGCCAGCCAGGTTCAGACCACACGCGCAGAAACTGCTCACCGCTCCTGGCTCGTTTATCGTGTGTTTTCTACTACTGCACGAGTTGTCTGCTGTGTTGCCGTTGTTTGGCTTCTTTTGGCTGTTTCAGTATTTAGACTGGTCACCGCCGCTGCCGGAGGACTTGCTGCAGAAAGGCACAGAGTTCTTCTCGAATGCTGTTGAGCCTGATAAGATCCCAGCCGGTGCTGCTGGAGTCAAGTACATCGCTCACGGAGCCGCTGCTTATATTCTTGTCAAAGTGAGTTATCTTGTCACTGCATTCTCACTATAATACTGATACTTGTTATAGTTACTATTACCAGTTCGCATCCCACTCTGCTTATTCGCCACGCCTTGGCTCGTTCGACGCACAATCGACCCGATCAAAGAAGTCCTCAAACTTCGCAAAGAGATAAGCACACGCAGCAAAGGTCCCAAACTGCGCTAATTGTATATATACTAACTTCTGCTATCTGATAACTACTTCTACCAAACCCTTACATTTCAACAGTACAACACCCTCTTCTTACATTAATTGAAAAACGCGCGTCGAAACGCGTCAAGACGCGTTAACAAAGAACGAAAATCCAATTTGGGAAATTAACCTTAAAGCTAATCAAGGGGCGTGCAACTCCCACTCCTTTCTTCCTGCCACTTTCACTCTTCAAAACTCTTCCCTTCTACCTCAATTCCTTACTCTCCTACATACTATTGGCAACTGCGATATAGCACTACAAAACACAGAGAATGGCATCAGAAATAGACCATCTCGCAGCGCTTGCTTCGGATCCGTTCGAGCCAATGACGCCAATCGGCCGTCGTCGACGAGCGACCAACAACACACCTTCGTCCGTTGGTCGCGGAGCAGGCAGCGTCGCAGGTGGTTCTCAGGCAGACGACGACGCGCTGGACTCTGATCACGCTGAGATTGAAGAGCGGCCGCGTCGGAGATTCGACGCTGCGATTCCAAAAGTGGTTGATAAGACTGGCGAGGAAGTTGGCGAGACGTTCAGGGAGTTTCTCGAGACGTTTGTTGATCCTGCTGCTGAGCTGATGGAGTCTGATGAGACGACGAGCGAGTCGGATTTGTACTATATCAAGCTTATTCGTGAGCTTAAAATTGAGGACCGGAGTACTTTGTTTGTTGACTACGCGCACCTGGCTTGTGTGCACGGCGGCGTGCTCGCTCAGGCAATCACAGAGCAGTATTACAGATTTCAGCCGTTTTTGTTAAGAGCGCTGCATAAGCTCATACTCAAGTACGAGCCTAGTTTAGTGTACTCGTCTCAGCAGACCGGAAGCAGTGCGAGCGGATCAATGCGCAGCACGTCGTCAACCGCCTCCAAGAACAAAGCCAACGAGAAACTCTTTCAGCTCTCATTTTATAATTTGCCGCTTGTGCAGAGGATCCGCGATCTTCGCACTGAAAGAGTCGGCTGCTTAATGTCAATCTCCGGAACCGTCACACGAACATCAGAAGTGCGACCTGAGCTTTACAAAGGTAGCTTTACCTGTGATGCGTGCCATGCCGTCGTCGACGATGTTGAGCAGATGTTTAAGTATACCGAGCCGGCGATTTGTCCGAATGAGACGTGTCAGAATCGATCAATTTGGAGTTTGAATGTGCCGAGTTCGTCGTTTGCGGATTGGCAGAAAGTGCGAATTCAAGAGAACTCGTCTGAGATTCCTACTGGTTCGATGCCTAGAACGTATGTCCCCTTTTCTTTACAATATATGGAACACAGCTAACAAAGAAATAGAATGGACGTGATCCTCCGAGGCGAGATCGTCGAGAAAGCAAAAGCAGGAGATAAAGTAGTCTGTGTCGGCACTTTAATCGTTGTTCCAGACGTGACGCAGCTCGGTCTTCCTGGCGTGAAGCCTGAAGCGACGCGCGAAGGACGGAATGCGCCTCGCAGCGCTGAAGGTCTTAGCTCAGGAGTATCTGGTTTGAAAGCGCTCGGAGTGCGCGATTTGACTTATCGATTGGCGTTTTTGGCGTGTTTTGTGAGCTCGACTGATGCCAAAGACTCTGGCGTGGCCGACGTCCGCGGCGACGGAGATCAGGGCGAGCAGGAGCAAGAAGAGTTTTTGAATAGTCTGAGTCAAGAAGAAGTCGACGAGCTTAAATCTATGGTGCGGGCAGATCACACCTACGCGAATTTAGTTGACTCGATTGCGCCGTCGATATACGGACACGAAATCATCAAGAAAGGAATCTTGCTGCAGTTGATGGGCGGTGTTCACAAGGTTACTCCAGACGGGATCAATCTTCGTGGAGATATCAATATTTGTATCGTTGGTGATCCTTCGACTTCTAAATCGCAATTCCTTAAATACGTCTGCAGTATCCTCCCGCGCACAGTCTACACCTCCGGCAAAGCCTCGTCGGCAGCAGGTTTAACCGCTGCGGTGGTCAAAGACGAAGAAACCGGCGAATTCACAATCGAAGCCGGAGCACTCATGTTAGCCGACAACGGAATCTGTGCGATCGATGAATTTGACAAGATGGATATTTCGGACCAGGTTGCGATTCATGAAGCTATGGAGCAGCAGACTATCTCGATCGCAAAGGCGGGTATTCACGCGACTTTGAACGCGCGCACATCTATCCTCGCGGCGGCGAATCCGGTTGCGGGACGGTATAACCGGAAAGCCTCGCTACGCGCAAACATCAATATGTCGGCACCTATCATGTCTCGTTTTGATTTATTCTTTGTCGTTCTGGATGATTGTAATGAGAGGATCGATACACAGCTCGCGGCACATATAATCGACATCCATCGTCGTCGCGATGAAGCTATCATGCCGCCGTTCTCGACTGAACAATTGCAACGATATATCCGCTACGCACGCACATTCAAGCCTAAAATGTCGCGCGAATCAAGAGAGTTTATGATTGAGAAATATAAAGAATTAAGAGCAGATGACGCGCAAGGTCTCGGACGTAATTCCTACAGAATCACGGTTAGACAGCTTGAGAGTATGATTCGGTTGTCAGAGGCGATTGCGCGCGCCAACTGCGTGGACGAGATCACGCCTGCGTTTGTGCGCGAAGCGTATAATCTTCTTCGGCAATCTATCATTCACGTTGAGCAAGACGATGTTGAAGTTGACGACGAGGATGCGGCGCCCGCAGAGGCGGATACGTCGGCGCAGGATGAAGCGCTTGAGATGCTTTCTGCGCTTAAACAGCAAGAACAGGAACAAGCGCGTCCACAGCGCCAGAAACTTAGCTATGAGAAATACACCTCGATAGTGAATATGATTCTCCGTCGGGTGAGTCACGCCGAGTCGCAAGGCCGCGAGGGACTTCCGCTTGACGAGTTAGTCCAATGGTACCTTGAGCAGCGCGAAGACGATCTTCACTCTGAGCAAGAATTTGAGAGCGAGAAAGCGATCGTGCGTAAAGTCATCAAGCGGATGGAAAAGGAAAGTGTGTTGATGGGTTTACGAGGTGAAGTCGGAGAAGGAGATGAGGAACAGAGAGCGTTGCAGCAGACTTTGTATGTTGTGCACCCTAATTGTGTACTTGATGATCAATTGTAATTTATCTTGCTGGGTGTTGTTTGCTTGTATTGTGTATTGTTCAGTGTTGTTAGTACGGTGTTTTTAGTTATATTGCTTTGTTGCTCATATATCAGAGTTGATTTCAATGAACCTATTATCCTCAATTCCCGCATACAGGATATAATTCACAGTTCTGCATTTTTTTCTGTTTTCTTTTTCGCCTGACTGAACTCGGCCTCGTCAGCGATTCCTGCATCCGCTTTTTTTTCATTTTCAATCAATCTATTATAGTATGGTATTATAGTATGGATTTATTTTCTCGTCATAAGGTAAGATAGCTCATTTTAGAATTTTGAATTTGCGTGAACCTGATGTAAATAGATATGAAAGTAAACAGCAATTTCCAACGCATCTGTGCTCCTAGTATCGCGTGTATGTTACAATTGAAAATGCTTCATACACAAATTTTAACTATATTTCGGTATTTACTAGTAAACCGGTGTTGGAAAGTGGGTTGAGTGAACTATATTAGTTTGAAGATGTTCGAATGCTACGACCGATGTGGGTATTTGATCATCTACTCGATTAGGACAGTATATTTGTACTTTCCACAAGTTATCTCTCTTCTTAAATTTGTTTCTTATTTACATAAATACCTTCTTTGACCGTTGAAATTTCTTGAACCAGCGCAAATATCAATTCTAAACAGTCCACCCTTTCTTCCTCTCCTGATCTTCTACCTAATTTCAGATATCACACAATCTTCATAAAATCTATGTGAAGTTTACTTTTTATTGCTTTTATTTTCATAGAAATACCCTATTTCCTTTTGAATCTGCGCAAAACTCTCATTAACGCTTCTATACCTCTTCCTATATTCATAATCTTCTCATTTTCAAAGAAAATCCTTCAACTCTTCTTCCCAGTCAATACACATTTGCGACATATCCTGTCCATACTTTTTTCAAAAGTCTGGGTAATCCGCGTGTCTTGCGCTTGTAAAATGATTTTTGCATGCTTGTAACACTTGTATTCTCAAGCAAGTGAACAAGTAAATCTAATTTTTCTACAAACTGTAGTCAGTCGCATATTCTTTTTTCTTTTGTTTCGCTTACTAGGATTTACAGTATCCAATATTCTCGTCCTCCACTTCGACCGTTACGACTCATATAAACCATTCATTCCCAGCTACAACTTTTTATTAGTTATTCCTTATATTCAATACATTCCTTTTTCTCTTCTCATAACACTCACATCCCACGCTCTTCACCTACAACTCACGAAAACACCCGTCATCGCCCCATTCCCCCACCACCCCCGTATCCACCCAATCAGGACCTAACGCCGCCGTTCCCCTGATCATCAACTATATCAGTCACACTTTATTAGCTTCTTCTCTATCACTCTCACTCTTGAAAAGGGGACATACTTTACCGCGTCTCTCACCCGCTTTCAGAATCTCGACATCACGAACAATTGCTTCCAAACAGGGCACCACACTTCCAAAAACCCGCACATCTCCTAAATCTCTATAATCCAAAGGATGAGTTTGGCAGAGCGCGCCGGCTGCAGAGAGGAAGGGTGATGTTAATGCGTAGATTATTTTGGAACCTAATAACGCGCGGAAATGGGATAAATCGCGGGAGGTTAACGAGGCCGTTGATGTCGAGGATGGTAATGTTGGTGGAAATTCGTCGTGGGTATAGACAAGTCTGAGAGAAGGATAGTCTTTGATTATAGGTGCTGATAAACGGCCCTGCGCTTGTATTCCGTGTGCGCGACGGATTTTGAAACTCGTGAGAAGGGATGATTTGACCTCGCAGATCTGCTTCAACGTCGTCGTCGATCTACCTTTTTGTTAGTACTTATTCATTTCATATAATGGGAAAGACTGACGTGATTAGGATCGTAGGATCAGCTTGTTTGAGTAATCCAATATCATATTCTCCAGTGCCCGAAGTACCACACAAACCAACATGCGCCCCGGATGCCATCGCAGTCAACAACATAATCCTATTATACAAGATACTCCAAGAATCAAATGGCACCACGACGTCAGATGGACGGATCTGATGTTGTTGCGGAATTGCGCGGATTTGCGCTGCAACGGAAGATACAATGTGCTGAATAACTGTTAGCATTTAAAACTCAAGGACTGGCAAAAGAAAAGGGAGATACATGATGATGAAACGACGCTGCTTTGATTTCGCCTTGCTGATTTGTAAAACTGCAGATAAAAGCCGGAGTTCGCGAGTAGATGTACTCATCCTCGGAAACAACAGGCGGCGCAGTCGTGGATTCCAACATCTCGCTGAAAGTATGCACGGAGCTTTTAGAACCAAGGGTTCTGCTTAGTTGCTCGGTCCACTCGATGATATCTTTATCGGTTGTCGAGAGCGCGGCGAGATCTGTAGCGGTTGGGACGAGCACGACGGAGGTTATGGATGCGGGGAGAGCGAGCGCAGTGAAATCGACAGTTCCAGCGGTACAAATAAACACATCAGGTTTCGTAGCATCCAAGTGTGCCGAAAGCTCTTTCCAATCACTTGTCAACGGCACGAGCACGACGGCGAAGCCGTAGACATGGCATGCAAAGGAGAGAAGTAAATTGGCAAGCGTATTCGGGAGATACAGCAAGACCTTTGGAGATGTTGAGGATGTGTAGGTTGTTAATGCAGCAGCCAGCGGTGCCAATTTCGATTCCAAATCAGCTACAAAAAGTCAGCACTGCTCAAACACAGCAAAATAGCTTACTTACAAAAAGGAATAACAGCCTTCTTCTCGCCCATAATCGTGAGATCGCTGTTGGCTGCCAACTGCCAGACATCCCTCAAATCGCCATCTCTGAAATACTGCTGCTCGGTCCTAATATTCAATCCTGCCACCAACGGATACGCAAATGGCGTAACCACTGACCTATGCACAGCAGACTCGTCTGGTTTACGAATCGGAGAAAGAGAAGATTGGTGGTAAAGAGCGTGAGGGTGGATGTCGGGGTACTTTGCAGTTACCCAGCGGTAGAGCGCGAGGACTGAGGTCGTTCCGGCGAGACCGAGTGTTAACGGAGGAAGATTTGCCAGGCTCATTGTTTGCTTATTATAGAATATATAGATATAAGATATATAATAGAAATAGGATAATAGAAGGCGTGAGATATCAAGATCAGCTGGTGCAAGGACATCGGAGGAATTCAGATCACCTGGCTGCGGCTTAGACCTCAACCAACCCTACTCTTCCACTTTCGTATGTTCTCTTATACGTTGCTATTGTACTGTTATAATAAACAAATAATTGCATTAATTATATGAAACAATATAATAAATGACTATTATACAGATCAGCATGTCTATACTAAGCGATCACTTGTGGGATCAGCCGCACTCTTACTCTGCTTACTAACTGCTTATTCACTTAGTATTACTTAGTATGGCAAATTATCGAATAGCTGTGTTTTAGTGTGGAAAAAAAAGATAATGAATAGAAAGAAAACTTTTATTATAGAATTATTATATTCTCCAAGCAAATAACCAGAACCAATACCATCATCCATACAACAAACAGCAAAAGGATGCAACGAAAGAAAAGACAAAAAAAATAAAAAAGTGTATATCAGAAAAGAATCAAAACCCAAACAAATTAAATAGAGCAAGAGTAAAAGAAGAGATTAGTACTTCTCGTTGGAAAGGACGCTCTTCTCGGTCTGCTCAGAATCCAGAGTCTGGCGCTGAACAACGATCGAGTCGGCGTCGAAGGATCCGTTGACAGTCTCAGCGGCGTCGAGCTCGACAGCGATGGTCTCGGGAGCGTCTTCAGGGATAAACAAGTTGAGGAACAAGCCCATGAACGCAGTGACGGTGAAGCCTGATTCCATGAAGATGACGATGGCGTCGAAGAAACCCTGGAGACCGGAGTTGTCGCCGGAGTAGGTGAAGACGTAGGAAAACCAGTCGGGGAGAAGGATAGCGCCAGCGCCCATGGAGAGAGATCCGGTGAGAATGAAGCGAGTGCGGCGAGTGAAAGGCACGGTGGAGATGATACGAAGACCAGAAACCGCGACGGAACAGAAGAGGAAAGTCTGCATACCACCGATGACGGGGTCGGGAATCGAGGTGATGGCGGCAGCGAACTTGGAGAAGATTCCCATGATGAGCAAGAAGAAGCAGCAGAAGTATCCGGCGGTACGGTTTGCGCACTTTGTGAGCGAGATGACACCGTTGTTCTGGGCGAAAGTTGACATGGGAGTCATGGTCATCAAACCGGCAAGGACACCGTTGAGACCGTCGGCGAGGACACCACCCTGGATACGGGACTCGAAGAGGTCACCCTCGACTTCGATACGCGAGACGTCGCAGGTTGCAGTGATGTCACCGATGGCCTCCATCATGAGGACGAGGTAGACGGAGAGCATGGGCAGGACGACGGGGCCATAGAGAGAGAGCTTGAAGGTGTGGACCCAGATGAAGGTGACAGCAGGGGCAGAAGCGATGTCGTCGGAAGAAAAGTAGCCACAAGCAGCAGCGACGATGCAGCCAACAAGAAGGCCAAGGATGACAGCGCAGGACTGCATGATAGGCGAGCCCCACTTCTCAAAGAAGATGATAGCGGCAAAGACGAGGAAGCCGAGACCGATGAATTGAGCCGATCCCCAGGGCAGTGGGTGCGGGGCGTCGGTGGAGGGGCACATGGAGTAGAGGCCAGTTGCAGGACGCGACATGCAGCTGCCAGAGCCGCCGGCCCAGGACTCGAAGCCAGATTGAACGAGGGAGATTCCGATGAGGAGGACGGTAGGGCCGGTGACGATAGGAGGGAAGAGACGCTTGAGGATTTGGGGCGGGGTGAAGGAGAGGAGGATTTCGAGAAGAGCGCAGAGACAGGTGGTTCCGATGATTGCTCCGTATCCGTCAGGGCAAGGCAGTTTGTTTCCATCGGCATCAAGAGGGCAAAATCCAGAAGCGTACATCTTTGTGAAGGCGCCAGTAGCAGCGGGGATGGTAGCAAAGGAGGTACCAACGACGGAGATCAAGCCGGTGCCGATGTAGTATTTTGTCTTGTAGACATGGAAGCGCGTGATCTGGACTGCCGAGAGGATACCGCAGCAGATGAGGGAAGCCGAGATGAGGTACTCCTCCATTTCGGCGCCAAAGTTGGCACCGGAAGAGCCTGCGAGGAGAATAGGAGGCGAGATGATGCCGGCCAACATGGCTAAGGCGTGCTGGAAGCCGAGAATGAAGGCGAGGAGGGTTGGCATGGAGTCATTGAGGCCAAAGAAGGGGCCGGGCTTGCGCTCGCGGTTGACAAAGGGAAGACGAGGGGTGAAGAGGTAGGCGTAGTCATAGTCGCCGAGCCAACCGTCTTTGGTGAGGACCTTTGACTTGAAGCGCTGGACGAAGGAGGGATGCGAGCGGGCGACTGGGTGCGCGAGTTCGCCGATGGTTTGGTTGTCGTCGTAGTTGAGGGCTGCCGGGGCTACCATTGTGAGAGAGTATCAAAAAGAGGATGAGAAGAAGATGAGAAGAGGATGAGAAGAGGATGAGGATGAGAAGAAGAAAAGAAGGGAAAAGTAGGGGATATATATAGGCGAGGGTGGTGAAGAAAAGTTGGGGACGAGAGCGGCTTGCGCCGGAGAAGGTTTTGACTCGTCCGCACGAGCCCGAGTTGTGTTTCGGAGATCCTGATAGGGATGATAAGGGTATTTAGCGGTGTTGAGATTGTTTGTGAGTGTATTATGGTAGATATGGATATGTATATATATATATATATGTAATAGAATATGGTATAGATAAGATATAATAGAAATGTAGAAGAATAGAAGGAGTACTCCGAGATATTTCTTCTGTGCGGCGGTGGCGTCGTGCATTGAAGTTGTTTCAACGCCACTGTGGAGTGTTCTATTATGCTGTATTCTAGTATAGTATAGTAGTATAGTAGTATAGTATAGTAGTATAGTATAGTAGTATAGTAGTATAGTAGTATATGGTCTTGTTCACAAGTAGTTGCAATTGAGCAGACTGAAAATTATAGATAAGAACTATCTGAATCGGGAAATGTACAAATCCCTTTGCTTACAAAATATTTTTTAGAGTTTGAGACGCTTGGTGCGGATTTGTGCGTACATGCTTTAATAGTTTAGTAGTGTAGTATTATAGTAGTATTATAGTAGTATTATAGTATAGTATTATAGTAGTATTATAGTAGTATTATAGTAGTATTATAGTATAGTATTATAATTACAATTGCAGAAACAAAAGACCTGGCAGCAATCTTTTCCATCGTCGAACACGGATTCGTTCATTCTGATTCAGTTGTTCCAGTTCTATGAGTCTGATGAATTTTCTACAGAAAAAAGGATGAAAGTTGTGTTTTTGAAATGTACACAAATTGGATTATTCTTTACAATATTATTATTCTAATAATATTATTCTAATACTATCTTACAGATAAATACTTCTTTCCTATCACTACGGACTCATTATCAGAATCCTTAACCCAAGAATACTCTTATCTATCAACCCGGCCACCTGCGAATAGTTCAAACATCGCAGCAGTCCGATTTCTATAGTGCTGTTCCGCTAAAAGAGTGTTTGTGGCTTATTATCAGCAACAGCCGATATCGCTCGTATTCTTTTGAGATCATCTGATTTTGATATCACGGAGCTAATCTCTTTAATGTCTTTAGAAGTGGAGATTACTTGATTTTATACTGAGGATTTTATACTGAGCAGATTGTAGGTGCTGCTATTCAGAAGCATTTCTTGTTGCTTTTTTTGAGTGTGATTATTATAATATGACTATTCTACTATTACTACTATTACTATTACTATGAATACTAATACTATGAATACTATGAATACTATGAATACTATTACTATGAATACTATTACTATGAATACTATGATACTATGAATACTAAAATCTCGGCCGTCGGGCGCCGGCTGATTCTCAGCGAATGTCGGAGTTGACCGAAGTTGTTAATTTTCGCATATCTTTATCCTTATCTTACTATCTTGTTATACTATTACCATAACAATTATATAATACTATTATACTACACTATTATACTACACTATTATACTACACTATTATACTACACTATTATAACTATACTATTATAACTATACTATCAACTCGGCACATCTCGAATCCCAAAGCTATGACGAACGCCTTCACCTCCACGACACTCAAATAAACGCCACCATCACAAACCATTCTGATTATTGTGGAAATGAAACTTAATAAACAACTGCTATGGTGTTTTAACTCTGAGAAATCCACTTTACACTGTCTCGTGACTACTTTCTCTTCGTCGTGGAATACTTTACACTAGAATAGTGTATAACAGTATACTGCCGACTTCCGAATCCAAACCTATTTACCCCCATCTGCGGAACTAAATCAGAAACATTTTCTTCATAAAACAATACTTTCATACAAAAAAGACAGCGGAGATTCCCGAACTGCAAAAAAAGAAGAAAAGATTTTGTCTGCTTCACTGCACCGTCTTTGAGTCTTTGTCTGCTTCACTGCACCGTCTTCGAGTCTTTCTCTGCTTCTATCTTGACTCTTCATATCCTCATTCATACCTTACTCTAACTTTGTTTACTATTTACTGCTCTTATATCAGTTCTTTGATTAACATCATCTTATTTTATCTGTGAATTGTAATCTGTTTGAAATACTCAATTAAAACCCTTCACTAGCAATCTCGTAACATGGCAAGAATCACCTGCAAATCTCTTTTCAAAGCAGTGATCTCTGAATTCAGATCAAGTACTGAACTCACTGCCAATCTCTTTTAAACAAGTCGCATTTTTCTCAACGTCTTGAGCAACAAATCATATTACTACAATCATCGTCTCAGCAAGCACGATTGAAATCTTGCAAATTGAAATTCAAAAAAGGCATTGCCGTAACTTTGTTCCTTCTCACATTGGGTATATATAAATATCTTGCTCGTTTTTGTATGTTCGATTCTGTGTACAATTCGCAAATACCTAAATCAAACTTGTAAAGAGGATAATTATGTTTCTAAATTATTCGTTATAGGTATTTGTACTTCTTGTGCTATTATAATGTTGTAACCCAGTAGCGTATTTTATTTATATCTTGTACTACTATAATTGTCATTCAAATCGCAGAATTCGCGGTAACGACGCAACAACACTTCGTGTTATGAGTCGTATTTCGCAAATTCAGTATTATACATCATCTATATACCACTTTATATAACTTATGTTTATTATTAGTTTATCTAAAAAGTGCTTGACATTTGTCATATACGGCGTTTACAATTCCTCATTTTTAATGTATTCGAATAGTAACGCTATATTGACAGTCATTGCCTGTAGAGTGACCAGAATTTCTTATTATTTCTAGGTTATGTAGGTCTACAGAGTCGCTTATTACGTGTTAAACAGTATTACTATTCTCTTAGTTATAGAATGATACCACGGTAATAGTCACAAATGTGCTAAAAGAGATACAAGATCACCTACCAACTGCAAAAACATCTTAAAACTGTCGCTGTCGAGTAACAGTACCGAAATCTTCTCAGTAATCAAACATCATCACGAAAGTAAACGCACTCTCCTCGTCTACTCCTTCATGTTGACTGTATACCTCCAATAAAAATAAAGCCCCACTTCCAAATTTCAATTGGTCAAAGATAACAAAAACGCTTTGATGAATCTTATTTTTATACTCGTTCTTGGTTCGATGTTAGCTTAGTTTAGATTGCATGGTATCGCACCGCCACAATTGTTGTCTGCTGTTGAGTCATGATGGTGTTTGAGTCATCTGGTTCGAGAAAGTGTCGATTTCAAGTCTTTAGCGTAGAATAAGAGAATAAAAGAGAAGTCGAATGGCAGCATTATCAATAAAAGACAAATGTATAGCAATTTCTCTTGGTTGTGGGGATTTCGGAAAGTTGAGAAAACTTTGCTTCAAAGAGTCTCGAATAGCGTTTTGCTGAATGTTGTCTTCTTCTTATAAAGTGAAGAAATTAATTTGAGAATATAAAGAGATGTTGTAAGATAAGTGAAATAGTGAGATAGTAGCCAATGTGACGGCACGTATACCATTTCGCGAAATAAGTAAAACTAAAGTATACTCGTCACTTTTCCTTCTGCAAAATGCATTGCAGCTCAACTGTGATACGTAGTCTTTGATAGTGTACACTTCCATATCAAAAACAAGGAACAATAGATAGAATATAAATGGAGGTATAAGGTATCAATAGTTAGCAATATACAGTATTAAAATTCATCTCTCTTCAGCGGAGAATAAAAGAGCTTTAATGTTGATGGAGAAGTAGTGTCGAATTGAGGATATGTTGCTGTTGTTGAATTGTTAGATATCTGAATACCTGTCTGAGTGGTCCGTCCATCTGAGCAGATAGACGAATAGAAAGAAGCACACGACTCCAGATTAACTGCTATCTTTCTGTGATATACCTGCCTAGTACACATATAAGTAAATAATAGACAAGCCAGTAATATAAAAGCGAATATGTGTATTGTGAAAGTAACGATAGCGTATACTCCTGTGTCGCAATCTCTTGGTAAGTATTGAGTATTGTATAGTGCTGAATACTGAACAGAATCACCTCTGAGTAGAACAGAATCATCTCCGAGTAGAACAGAATCATCTCCGAGTAGAACAGAATCACCTCCGAGTACAACAGAATCACCTCCGAGTAGAACAAAATACCTCCGAGTAGAACAAAATACCTCCGAGTACAACAGAATCACCTCCGAGCAGAACAGAATCATCTCCGAGTAGAACAAAATACCTCCGAGTACAACAGAATCACCTCCGAGTAGAACAGAACTTCCGAGTAAAGACCAGAACACAGAGGAGAGCTCAGTACTTTAAAGAAAACAGTCTGAGTTTCAGTCGAGGTGAACCAATGCTGATAACAACAATCTACTCGTACTATACACACATACCCACACACTCCTACATTTACATACACAGCTGTTAATATACTACTACTCATATCTATACTATAACTCATCCATTCAATTCATCTCTAAACAGTACAAGCACTGCTATCTCTTGTCCTAAACAGTAAGCACTTGCTATCTAAACCCTACATTGTGACAGTTATGCCACAATCGCTTATTAATCACGGTCGCTGATAAAGAGTGATAACAGCCTGATTAAAGTTCGCACTAACTGTATTTGACCACACTGCGATAGAGCAACCGCGATTGGCTGTCTGAGTACAGCCATAACTCTCACACACACAAGTGCTTGTGGCATAACCCTCTCACTCGCATGTGCACAACCATATCGCAGCAACACCAGCGCTTTTCAGTCCGCCTCCTGCGTCCCGGACTCTGCTCTCTCCTGCTCTTATCCACACAACACAAACTCGTCTTCCTCCTCCTCCGTTCCTATCTTTTCCCTTCAGAAACAAAACAGAAGCCATGTTGTTGCAGCAAATCGCCCAGACTGCTGCCATCGCGGCAGCCATTCTCGCGCCCTTCGCCGACGCAGCAGCGCACCCGGCCTCAGTCTTTGCGTTCCCGAAGACCGGTGCCGTTCACGAGCACGATATTCCTTCGCTTCGTCCGGCTGAGGCCCGTCTTGTCTTTGCTGAGCGTCTTGGTGTTTCGCGTTTCCACAAGCTTGGATACCAGGTAGGTTCTTAAGAAATTGCAGAGCAGATGAGTGAAGAGAAAAGTTTGATGCGCTGGCAACGTGAAAAGCCTGCTGCTCAGAATTTGTCGCAATTTGTATTCATCAGTTCAGATTATCGACATGAGTATTCTACTAGGGTTAACGGATCACTTATCTGAGTCTGGTAATGCAATTCATCAGATATAATCTGGCAGTGGCAGTGGGGCACTCTGAGCAGCGAGTCAGCACAGCGCATCAACACCATCCATCTCATCTTCTCATCCTTCATCTCATCTTCTCATCCGTCATCACATCAATTCTAACTTCTCTAGGGCCAAGACATGAAGGTCCTCGAGCTCGAGCGCTTCTCCGGCGAGCACACTGGTCTGTGGAAAGACAAGAGCGAGAACGTCGTCGTCATCGTCTCCGGTGTTAGCAACACCAAGGGTATGTCTTCCTTTTTCTTTCTTTCTTTGTACTGGTCTAATCAGTATAGACGTCTTCGCCGAGTCCCGCCCCGCCTTCTTCATCGCTGACACCCCCGATGCCGAGTCCTTCTCGACCCTCGCCAACGGCTTCGTCAAGGAGTCCCAGCAGCTTATCGGAGACCTCGGTGTCCGCGTCTTTGGCTCGTCCGAGAAGTCCTTCATCACCGTCGTCCCCGATATGGACCTCTGTATTGAAGGCCACCAGGAGGTCATCTCGCGCTCCCAGTGCGCTACCGCCGCCGATGCCGACCTCACCAAGGACTTCACCCACGTCTTTGGCGAGGACTTTGGCGCCGTCTTTGACGCCGAGTCCGCCATCGACGCTGCGTTCATGGATGAGACCCTCGCCTTCAACGCTTTCATCAACGGATTCTCCCAGGCTGTCCGATCTGACAACCAGCTCGCTGTCCTTTTCTTCAACGGCTTGAACTCCGTCATGCTCAAGTACGGCACCGACTCGATGCAGTACCAGGTCGGCTCGGCTCTCTTTGCCAACCTTCTCCAGAAGCTCGCTCTCGAGACCTCGCCCTCGACCCCCATCACCGCCGTTCTCCTTCCCGGTGGTGAGCAGCAGTCTTCGTCCAAGAAGGCCAAGCGCTCGCTCGGAACCACCGCTTTTGGTGACCAGCACTCGTCCCCTGCTCTCTCTGTCGGCATCCTCGCCGAGGCTGACTCGTACACCACCCAGGAGGAGTGCGAGATCATGACCAACTACTGCTCCGGTGGCCACGGCTACTGCACTGAGATGTACGGCCAGGAGGGCTACTTCGGCTGCCAGTGCATCTCCACCTACGACGAGACCACCCGCCAGCGAACATACTGGGCCGGAGACTACTGCCAGAAGTACGACGTCACTGTCCCCTTCAACATTTTCTTCTGGGGTTTGATTGTTACCCTTCTCTTTGTCGGATTCATGATCAAGGCTATGGTTTCCATGGGCGCCGAGGAGCTTCCCGCCGTCCTTGCCGCTGCCACTATGGTCCAGACCAAGGCTTAAAGTGATGCGAGAATCAGAGAAGAGAGACTAAAATGGATAGAATGCACACGGTCTTCTGTTTCTTTAAACATCTCTTAATATTTTTTTTATATCTTTTTTGAATAGTTTTTGTTTGTGCTTGCGTATGTTGCGGGATTTCCACTGGGTTGCAGGATTTTATTTTTATTTTACAATTACTTACTATAAAGTTATCTTTTTTTCCCCACAAAAAATGATTGTTCTTTTACCATGACCTTTTGAATTGTCATTTTTCCTTTTTTTTTTTCACGGGTTGTTTTTTTTCATATTTGGCTATTTATTATTATTTCTACGTTCAAGATGAAGACGTGTTCTGAAAGAGTGCGTGGTTATCTGATTTGGTAGCGGGTTTTTTTTATATTTCCTCAAGATCTCTTTCTTCAATGGCATTTATTGTCTTTTGAGGAAAGTGAGATCTTGAATGCATAATGGGATGAAAGAAAGGAAGTGTATATACATATACAAAGAGAAGATGAGAAGGTATTCAAGAAAGCTAGCTTATATTTTTATTCATTTTTCGTGTGTGTGTGTGTGTGTGTGTGATGAAGATGAAGAGAGCCGAGGGATGGATGGATGGGATGGATGAATTTAGATTTTTTACCATTTATATTTGATTCGTAAAGAGTAGATCTGTAGATGTGCATTGTATCAAATGCTTTATCTGTTTATATATGAGCAGGTGAGAATATTTTACTGGATAAAGAAATATATGAGTATTGATTTACATTACGCTACGAGAGATATAATGATCTACAATGATACGCAAAACGCACTAGAAATATATTTGAATAATGTATTAACTAAAAAAAACGCTAATTCAAATAGTAAAAAAGCAACTTGATTCAAATACGCCGCGATACTAAATCGCTTAAAACTCCAAACATTGCAAAACATTCATAATTCATAACTTCTCATCCTCGTTAAATACGAAGGATCTCTCATCCTAGCGAATAAGAATAAGATTACTCCTCAGTCGTAATCTCAATCCGCTTAGGCTGCGCACTTTCCGTAACTTTGGGGACTTTGACATTCAAAATTCCATTCTTCAGAGATGCCGCGACGTGTTCGGCGTCAATCGGCGACGGGAACCGGAATGCGCGCGAGAACTCGCCGTATACGCGTTCAGAAGCCCAGAGGGTGCCGCTGTGAGTGGTAGATGATGATGATAACTCTGCCTGCGGTTTCGTTGTCACGGTGGTGGATGTAGATGCAGATGCTTCTGGAGTGGAGGATTCAGCAGAAGCAACAGCTGGTGCATCAGCAGAAGCAGGTTCAGAGTGAAACTCCTGCGACCGCTCAACGACACCCTTCACTCTCAAAGTCTGCGGATCCAAAAACTCCAAGCTCAAATTCTTCTTATCAACCCCGGGCAATTCACCTTGCAATACAAACTCCTTCTCCGTCTCCTTCACATCAAAGCTCGGTGTACGTGAAAACACGCTACCTTCATTCGATGAAGAGAGAAGCGACGACGCAAGTGGCGATTGGAATTGCGCAGACAGTGGTGCGGCAAAAAACGGATCGTCAAGCATCTTTAACATACTGCGCGACGGACCGATTCCGAATGCAGGTGCAGAATTGAGGAATCGTGCAAGAGACATTGTTGTTATTGGTGATTTCATAAAAAAAGTATTAGACACAGAACAGAAACAGAGCAGCAGAACAGCACGCGACTGGGTATATTTATATTCCTTCCATCCTCCTCAGATATTCAACCATCGCCCATTCTACTCTCCTCTCGTGCCTGCGCGAATCTTCGACGCGTTTCCAAGGGTATTGTGCTCTTTCCTATTCAGGAAAATCATGCAACCAACTTGCGTCATCAATAGCTTCACGTGCGTTTGTCTTATGCATCACGTGTTGCATTTGAGATCGCAACGCTTGCATCTTGGAGATCTCGAACCGTCGAGAGATGTTGAGATTGCGTCATGATGGAAAGTGAGAAAGGCGCGAGGAGTGATTGCTTATGCTGTTGCGGGGGGGTGGTTACGTCCCTCACGATCTCAAGAGTAAGAGAAGAAGAGTAGTAAATAAAACATTGCTCAATTAGAATATATATATAAACAAATAAATTTAACAACAGTAATCCAATATATGCCACCACAACTCTATACACATCACCCAACTCTACAGTGTACAGGCTAATTACCCTCTGATCCAAAATCAGCAGTAAACTCATCATGTTTCTTAATATCATCCGCGTTAACAGTAGGACGCGAAGATTTCACCGCTTTCACGAAATCTTTAAAGACTAATGGTGGTTCTTGTAGTTGATCGCCCGCAATATCCATCCATGACATCTCAATTGCGGAGGCGTCGCCGGGGGAGCAGGGTGTTAACTTGCGAGTTCCGTCGGCGCTCTCGACCCATTTGAAATGTGTCGCCATTTGCACTTTTCGTACGGGTTGCATCAGTGCATCGCGCACGGCAACAGCAATATCGGATCCAGAGTATCCTTCCGTCATCTCTCCTAGAGCGCGGTAATCCGCCTGTGTAAGCTCACACGGCGTTGTTCCCACGTTTAATATGAACATCGTCGTGCGGGCTTCGACTTCTGGCAACGCGATGTAAATTCTTCGCTCAAAACGACGGCGAATAGCAGAATCCAATTGCCAGGGAATATTCGTCGCGCCAAGGACTAACACCCCCGAAGCGTCATTACCGACACCGTTCATCTGCACGAGTAATTCGGTCTTGATACGTCGCGAAGCCTCGCTCTCGCCTTCTCCTCGTGGTCCGCAAAGAGCGTCAACTTCATCGATGAAGATAACAGATGGCTTGTTCTCGCGCGCCATCGTGAATAACTGCTTTACGAGTCGTTCGGACTCTCCCATCCATTTACTCACCAAATCAGACGAACTGACAGAGAAGAAAGTAGAATTCGCCTCCGTAGCGACTGCTTTTGCCAGATACGATTTTCCCGTACCAGGAGGTCCATAGAGCAAGATACCGGCGACAGGGCGTCGTTTACCTGTGAAGAGATGCGGGAACTTGATTGGCAAGATAACTGCTTCTTTGAGCGCTTCTTTCGCGAGCTCGAGACCAGCTACGTCTTCCCATTTGATATCTGGTTTTTCCGATAAAATTGCGCCTATTTACTGATCAGCTGTGTTCTTTTGTAAAATATCTAGCGAGTTGAACTTACCAGACAAGGCGTTTCGTAGTTTCTTCGAATCGGCATCGTCGTCATCACTATCATCGCCTTTCTTCCTATTCCCTAGTTAACCCACTACGCCTCTCATCTTAAAAATCACGTACATACTTTGACTTGCCACCGCTCTTTCCAGACTCTTTGCCATTCGCACCCACAGCTCGCTTGGATTTCTTGTCCTGGCTCTCGATATAACTCTTGAGTTTCTCAGCGCGGTCCATATATTCGGCCGTCTTGCTTCTAATCATCTCTTTATTCTTTGCATTCTTCTCATCTGTTCCTTTATTAGTATAAATCTCACTATCGTTTGAGTGATTTGAACATACACTTTAATGCCATCATGAAGTACTCTAGACTTGCGTAATACTGCTTATAAGCCTCCTCAAAGTTCTCCGCCGTATCCGCCTGAATCGCCTTCTGCACGATATCAATCGCTTTTCCCAAGAAATCGGTAGTCGCCATAGTTTCTTGATTATCTGTTGTTTGTTCACGAGAAAAGTGCCAGAGTGTGGGGTGGCGGGATGGTACTGTGTTTTTTGATCACAGCAAGTCCGTTCTAGAGTCAAATTCGATAAAACAGAAATCTCACACAAACAACCAACACAAACAAACAATAAATTCAAACAGAACTGTATAGTGTTGTCTGTCCTGAGTCTTTCTACAATCCAATGAATGTGTGAATGAGTGTGAGCAAGTTGGTGATAAGCGCATCCAGAGTCGAGACTTTTGACTTTTCTTATTCTGGGCTCTTGGTTAAGTAATTCATTTCAATTATAGGCGCCATTTGTGTTTTAATTGCGATTATATTGATTTGTTTAATTAGATTATAAGTGGAAATTGTTATTCTATTTTTTGTGGGTTTTTTTCTTCTTTTTTTAGGCAAATTTTTTGGTAGTCGTCCGAGCACTCTGTATGTAGTAGCTCTCCTGTTTAAATAGCACATCTACAATCCCATCAACACTGGAAAATCCATTTCGACAACATTTATTCACAAAATAAATTCTTAATCAAAAACATTTACATTAAACAAACAAATCAATCAATAACTCAAAAACTAAAGAAAAAACCAAAACTGAAAAAAAAAGCGTAGCAAGTAAAATACAAGATCTAAACCTACAAAACAATAGCAATCAAGAGAAAAAAGTGTTTCCTTAATAGCAAGTCGTTCTTCTTCTTTGTACTTTTGCACAGAAAAAAAGAGAACGGTATTGTATGAACATAATCCAGCACATAGCAAAAGCAAAGCATAGCATAGCAAGAAGCGATCAAAGAGCACAACAGTACGATATATCCTACAAGTAGATATATATATCGGATATATACACCGCAATGTCACCAATTCTTGTAAAGAAGTTAAAAAAAAAACTTGATATTGTTTCGAAACACCAGCTTGAAAAAAAGAAGAAGAAATTGAAAGCAGAAATTAACGCCAGCATGTCTGATTTTAGTTGTAAAATCGATGGATGTTATAAGACGACTAACACGATATTTATTATCATCATCATCATCATTTATGAATGAGATTCAAATGAAATCGAATGAACAAGGGGTGAGATTATAAAATCGTGCACACTTTCTTATTCTTCTTCGGCACCGGAGGCTCCAACGCAGCCACAATCGCCTCATCAAATACAGACTTAAGTCCTTTCTGCGTAAGAGCAGAACACTCAACGTACTTGACTGCGCCAAGCTCTTTTGCTAGACGCTCGCCTGTTTCGTGAGAGATGGGATGCGATTTTTGGCGGGCAAGACGTTCGATTATTGTGGGGTCGTCGCGGAGGTCGACTTGTGTGCCAACAATCAGACATGGCACGCCTTGAGTACTGTTAGCTGTTGCTCATATGTCTAGTATTTATACTCTAATATCTAAGTATCAGATATGAGTAGATACACACCAGGGCAGTGGTGGTGCACTTCAGGCAACCACTTCTCCTTCACGTTCTCGAACGACGCCGGCGAAGTGACGTTAAAGCAGACCAAAAACACGTCTGTCTGCGGATAACTCAGTGGTCGCAAACGGTCGTAATCTTCCTGTCCGGCTGTGTCAAAAAGACCAAGGGTGTATGGCTCGTCACCGATCCTTTGCTCGTTAGTATTCTCACACTTCACCGGCATTTTTTCCCACCACCCACGTAACTAAAGACGTACATGACAGTAACAGCATAGTTATCAAAGACTGTGGGAACATAGTCCGCTGGAAACTTGTTTGTCGTGTAGGATATCAAAAGACAGGTCTGTCCAGCGTCAGTACATGAAACCAACACTTCACACTTCGCTCAACACACACCTTTCCGACGGCACCGTCGCCCACGACAACGCATTTTATAGTCTGCATTCTGTTCTGCTGCTGTTAAAGACGATACACGCTGGTTCCAGGCTGTGCTTATTGCTCTGTCCGGGCTGTGGTGGAGTGATGCGTTGTGTGGTCTCAAGGGGCGTCTGACCCGCCAGGTTCTGAAATGAGGATGTTACCCGTCCGTGAGTGGTTTCACGATGTTCGCTCAGAGTGGGAATGATAGAATTTACCCAGGATTACAGGATTACAGGATATAGAATAATATAAATATAAACAACTGAATTCATACAGAATAGAAACCCCACGTCTTGTTGTTTTCGTTGTTGTGTTGTGTTGTTAGTATTGTACACTCATAAATCATATCATAGTTACTCCAACGCCAAAATAGCTGCTTTTACATATACCAAATACAAGAAAAAGAAAAATCAAACGCCAGAAGGAGGCCGATCCACTCCAGAAATGAATATCCCCCGCATCTCCATCATCGACGCGGTAAGCCCCATTCGTTCCTCATTCATCTCGGGAATCTTGACCTGGAGGAGCCGTTGCCAGGGGATCACGACGCCCTCGGCGGTTGCGTAGAGGGGCTGAAGGCCTTCGAGCCAGCCTTTATAGAGATCGTCGTTTTTCCAGACAGCAGCGAGTTGACAGCGCACTTCTTCTGGGAAGTGATAGCCCAGCGCTTGGATGTGGGCGAGCGTCCGCCGGACCCAGTCGTGCAGTCGTTGTGGCATGAACAGTGCTGCCATACAGAGATAGTTGTGAACCACAAATAAAGCTCCTTGTCTAGTGCGTGCAGTTGCTCTGAATCCACATACAATCCGGCCCACCATGACTGCGATATCAGCCGTGCCTTGCGGATCCTCGATCGTGCCGGTAGTCGAGAGCGCTGTATATGACGAGAAATAGAGCTTCCAGGCATAGTAGATAATCATGAGAAAACCTGTTTCGTATCGTTTGTAGATAATCGGGGGCAGTAAATCAATATCTTCTTGTGAAAGTCCGTGGTTCTCTGGAATATCCATAGTCTCAAAGAGCGCACGATCGAGCGAATCGAACCAGGTCATACTTTTCACCCGCAGGATTTCAATCTGACGTACAGCGCGCGCGCCAGATAATTTCTCTTTTCGAACATCTGCGGCAAAAGTACAGACTTCAGAGAAGATTGCACCCATGTCTGTGATGTATTTGTACATGAGCAGTTTCAATGCTGTTTCGCTGTTTAAAGCCAAGTTCGGGATGGCGAGTGACGAGCGGGCTAGGATGGTTTTGTGGATGGAGCTCCATTTAGTGTCAAAGATCATGTAGCGGCCGGAGAGAAGCGATCGTCGGTTATCGATAAATCTGAGCCAGACAAAGAAATGGAGATGGTACTGGTCGACAAAGAAGTTTGAAGCGGTGTAGACGGTCTGGAAGAGATGGAAGACGACGTCCTGGTGCTGGACTTCGTTCGAGACGTCGCCCAAGTACATTTCAATGCAGGATAGAATGAGAATCGCACTCAGAACAAGAATATCGGGTTGAGCAAGTGCGGAGCGGAGACTGCATACGCATTTTTCGTAGTACTCAAACATGTCGACTAGATAGCGTTCGCCGTGACCGAGGGCGTAGTGATAGGCGCTGAAGGAGGCAAGGGCGTACATAAGAGGTTCGCATGTCGGAGCGACGTCGACAATGTGGATGAAGAAGTCAAAGGGGTCCATCGTGAGGAAGTAGTGACAGTGGGTGAGGTTGTCGCGGTGGAACTTAAGGAGGCGGGCGACTTCTGGAGTGACGGTAGTTACGTCTGAGAAGTCTGATTCGGGGGAGGTTGTGATTTGGACGGTGACGTTGTCTGAGAAGGAATTTGGAGTAGAGGAGGCGATGCTGGAAGAGGTGCTGATATGTTCTGATGCTGATACTGTTGTTGCTGCTGTTGCTGTTGATAGTGCAGATACTGTTGATACCGTTGATAGCGCAGCTGCTGATACTGCGACGGTCGCTGAAGCAGTTGCTGCTGCTGCTGCCGCTGCGACTGCTGCTGCAGTCTCCGCAGCAGCCTGTTTTCTGAGCTTTCTTGCCTGCATCGCGAGCTGTTTCTTTGAGATTGTGAGTCGCTCGGGAGGAAAGACGCAATCGCGGTTGCCTTTCTGGCATCGCACACACCGCGGCCGTGACTCGTCGCACTGGCGTAAGTTAGTACACAACACGTAAACATGTAAACAAACACCATAATACCTTCACGCGTCGCTTCCTACACGTATAGCAACCAGACCGGGTGCGTTTATGCGCGAGACGTGTCTGTTCCTCCGCTTCTTCACTGACGCGTCGTTGATCGTCAGTCGAGCTGAGCAGCAGCTGCTGCTGCGCAGAGTCGTCCATCGCAGCCCGCGCAAAGAACTGCTGTTTTCAATTGTAAACAAACACTCAACAAAGCAGCTTTTTTCCTGGCGAACCCTGCTCAACAGCGACGGTTTATCGCAGTGTGTCTACAACGGTTTTTTCAGCTCAAGTGTGCGCCAACGGATGGAAGAGGTTAGCTTGATTAGTACAATATTACTAAGAAGTACAGTAAGCAACAGACAAATTATTACTAAAATCTTAGTAAGTACCTCGGCACATGCACGATCGCCTCGGGCCGAGCTCTTCCCCACAGTCTGATCTACTTATTCTCCTCCTCCTCCTCCTCCTACTCCTGCTTCTTCTTCTACTACCACTACTCCAACTACTCCCTTCTTCTACAAATACTACTACCCAATTATCAAAATGCTACGCTTCGACGGCCAAACTGTCGTCATCACCGGCGCAGGCGGTGGCCTTGGAAAAGCCTACGCACTCTTCTTCGCTGCTCGCGGTGCCAACGTCGTCGTCAACGACCTCGGCGCGTCCACGAACGGCGAAGGCGCGTCCGCAAAAGCAGCGGATGTTGTTGTCGACGAGATCAGAGCAGCGGGTGGAAAAGCAGTCGCGAACTACGACTCCGTCGAGCACGGCGAGCGCATCGTCCAAACCGCACTCGACGCGTTCGGATCCGTTCATATCCTCGTCAACAACGCCGGAATCCTCCGCGACATCTCGTTCAAAAACATGAAAGACGCAGACTGGGACCTCATCATGCTCGTCCATCTCAAAGGCGCATATCGCACCACAAAAGCAGCCTGGCCCATTTTCCGCAAGCAGAAGTTTGGTCGCATCATCAACACCGCCTCGGCCGCTGGTCTTTATGGATCCTTTGGCCAGGCAAACTACTCCGCGGCAAAGCTCGCTCTTGTTGGATTCACAGAGACACTTGCGAAAGAAGGCGAGAAATACAACATCTACGCAAACGCCATCGCGCCCATGGCCGCCTCCCGCATGACCCAAACCATCATGACTGAAGACATCCTGAAGGCCCTCCAGCCTGACAAGGTCGTCCCACTCGTCGCTTATCTCTCACACGCTGAAACCGAGGAGACAAATGGCATCTACGAAGTTGGAGCTGGGTACGTCGCAAAGCTGCGCTGGGAGCGCGCAGGCGGAACCCTCTTCAAAACAGACGACTCTTTCACGCCCGCCTCGATCCTCAACCGCTGGCCTGAAATCGAAGACTTCAAAGACTCGCAATATCCCTCTGGGCCAAATGACTTTCTCAGTCTCCTTGAATCAGCAAGAGACCTGCCTGCCAATGCCCAAGGCTCCGTCCCTGTCGACGTCAAAGACAAAGTAGTCATCGTCACCGGCTCCGGCGGCGGTCTCGGTCGCGCCTACGCTCTCCTCTTTGCCAAACTCGGTGCCAAACTTGTGATTAACGACCTCGCAAACCCAAACACCACCGTCGACGATATC
This sequence comes from [Lipomyces] yamanashiensis, assembly GCA_030572775.1. NCBI lineage: Eukaryota > Fungi > Ascomycota > Lipomycetes > Lipomycetales > Lipomycetaceae > Myxozyma > [Lipomyces] yamanashiensis. Next base: position 143,872 of record JAJMBS010000026.1, read on the forward strand.
AATAAGCTCTACGGAGCAGGAACAGCGGTTCCTGATAAGCACTCGGCCGAGGATGGCGACGCCGTCGTCAAGACCGCCATCGACGCCTTTGGCACTGTTCATGTTGTCGTCAACAACGCGGGCATCTTACGCGACAAGTCGTTTGCCGGTATGACTGACGAGCAATGGGATCTCGTCATGGCCGTCCATCTCCGTGGAACCTACAAAGTCACTAAAGCCGCCTGGCCGTACTTCCTCAAGCAAAAGTACGGTCGTGTGCTCAACACCACTTCCACGTCAGGAATCTATGGAAACTTTGGACAGGCTAATTACTCTGCTGCCAAGTGCGGAATCCTCGGTTTCACAAAGACGATCGCGCTCGAGGGAAAGAAATACAATATCCTCGCAAACTGTATCGCTCCTAACGCTGGCACCAATATGACCCGTACCATCATGCCCGAGGAAATCGTACAAGCTTTCAAACCAGACTACGTCGCGCCGTTGACTGTTCTACTTTGCTCGGATAAAGCGCCTACGACTGGTTCTTGTTTTGAGATTGGATCTGGCTGGATCGGACAGACTCGTTGGCAACGATCAGGCGGTGTCTCATTTGCTGTTAATAAAGAGCTACTTCCTGAGGCTATTCAGAGTAAATGGCAAGACATCACGAACTTTGATGACGGCAGAGCCACGAATCCAAAGACCACGCAAGAAAGCATGGGTCCTATTCTCGAAAATATTATGACCAGCCAGACTTCAGCAGCAACAGAGGCCATTTCAGTTCCTCAAGAAATGGTGTTTGATGATTATCCGTTTGAATACGATACTCGCGATTTGATCCTCTACAACATTGGTATAGGCGCAAAAGCTACCGAGCTCAAATACGTTTTCGAAGGAGATGAGGATTTTACTGTCTTGCCTACATACGGTGTCGTGCCATACTTTGGCGCTCAGGGATCTATCGACATGTCCTCACTAGTTCCTAATTTCAATCCGGTAAGTTTCATATCTTTCTTATGTGAGAATCTGTACTAACGAGATAGATGATGCTACTTCACGGTGAACAATACCTCGAAATCAAGTCCTGGCCTCTCAACACTTCTGGTGCCAGACTGATCTCCAAGCCCAAACTGCTCGAAATCGTCGATAAAGGCAGAGCAGCTGTTGTCGTTACCGGCACCGAAACTGTCGACGCCGACACTGGAAAACCCGTTTTTTACAATCAATCGTCGATTTTCCTGCGCGGATCAGGCGGGTTTGGAGGACCTTCTAAAGGAAAAGATCGCGGTGCAGCGTCGGCAGCGAACGTGCCGCCCAAGCGTGCACCCGATACTGTCGTCACAGTCAAGACTACGGAAGATCAAGCTGCTATTTATCGTTTGTCTGGAGATTATAACCCGCTTCATATTGACCCAGCGTTTGCACAAGTTGGGAAATTCCCAAAACCAATCCTCCACGGTCTCTGTTCCTTCGGCATCACAGCAAAACAAGTCTACGAAACCTACGGAATGTACAAATCCATCAAAGTTCGTTTCGCAGGCCACGTCTTTCCCGGCGAAACTCTCAAGGTCGAAATGTGGAAAGTCGATGGCGGGAAGAAAATTATTTTCCAGACAAAGGTGGTTGATCGGGACGACGCGCTGGCGATTTCGTCGGCGGCGGTTGAATTGGTTGATGAGGGCAAGGCTAAGCTGTAATACTGTGAATATTACTGCAATAAATGATTGCTGAATGGAGTTACGGTAATAAGCACAATATATACAATATATCAATATAATCACAAACAGTAAACTGTAAACATCAATCAGAAACCGAGGCTTGAGAGCAAGTTGGCGATGAGCAGCAGTGCGGCTTTTGCTGCGTGGAAGTTGAAGCTTGTATGAGACCAGTTAAAAACACACCATTAGCAAGTTTGATCGCAACTGCAAAGGAAGCAGATACATAGAGCATAATAGATTGCAATTTTATAAGAATACAGATACAAAAGACAGTATAATCCAAAAGAAAGAATATGGCATCAATCCGCAACCGCGTCTACACGCCCAACGAAGTCGAAGCATTAATCGCGACCGGCAACACAATCGTGATTTACGAAAACAGAGTCCTTCGTGTTGACAGTTGGATTCCGAAGCATCCAGGCAGTGATAAAGTGATTTTGCACATGGTTGGACGAGATGCCACCGACGAGATCAATTCGTGAGTATCTGCGGAGGAAGAAGAAGGAGAAGTGAGGTTGGCTAACTTTAGCGAATATCAGATACCACTCCGAGGAAGCGAAAACCATGGCTCGAAAATACCAAATCGGCGTGATCAGCTCTGCCTGGGTAAACATGATCCCGCCAATCCAAGGCGGACTGTTTCGCACCGCAGAAGAGATCGCGGCTGCAGAGGATGAAGCGATATCACTTGGTTCGATATCCTCAGGCTCTTCAGACGATGAGAGCACGGTTTATGCTCGACGAAGACCTCTTGACAGCACTCCAGAGAAATACTCGAAGAACAGGCCGACAGTCGTTGCGCCTGTCGCTAGGGATCTTCCCAAATCCGAAGACCTGCTTGCCGAATACGAACAACAGCTCCTCGCCGAAGATCTCGAGAAATACCCCTCGCTAGACTACACCACACAACGACACATCAGCGAGAAATACAGAGAACTAGAAGCAAAACTACAGCGCGAAGGATACTTCCAATGCACGTACTGGGGTTATGCTCGCGAATGTGTGCGCTACGCAACGTTGGGAGGTCTCGCGTATCTCTTCCTGACGCTGAAATGGTACATGACATCTGCTTTTTTCCTTGGTTTTATGTGGCATCAACTTGTCTTCACCGTTCACGATGCTGGTCATTACGCAATCACACACAACTTTTTCATCGACAACTTTATCGGCGCGTTCATTGCGTCGTATTTAGGTGGCTTGTCTGTTGGGTGGTGGAAACATAACCACAACGTGCACCACATCGTTACCAACGATCCCATTCACGACCCTGACATCCAACATCTTCCATTCTTCGCCGTCTCGACCAAACTGTTTGGAAACGTGTTTTCTACGTACTACGAGAAAACATTATGGTACGACGCCGCTGCGAAATTCCTCATCCCGTTCCAGAATTATACATACTACCTCATCCTCTGCTTCGGCCGCTTCAACCTCTACCGTCTTTCCTGGCAATACCTCCTTCTCGGTCAAGGTCCCATGCACGGCCGCGCAGCATGGTGCCGATACTTTGAAATCGCAGGCCAATTCGTATTCTGGTACTGGTACGGCTACAGACTTCTCTACCTTTCTCTCCCTTCCGCCAGCGTCAGGATCGGATACCTTCTAATCTCACATATCGTTACAATGCCGCTTCACGTTCAAATCACACTTTCCCATTTTGCAATGTCAACCACCGATCTCGGCGCATCCGAATCTTTTGCGCAGAAAATGCTTCGTACTACAATGGACGTCGACTGTCCTATCTGGCTAGATTTCTTCCACGGCGGCCTCCAGTTCCAGGCAATCCACCACTTATTCCCACGTATGCCTCGTCATAATTTCCGCAGTGCTCAAAAAGACGTAATTGATTTCTGTAAAGAAATTGACGTGCAATACTGTATCTACGGTTTCGTCAATGGAAATAAAGAAGTCATTGGTAGGTTAGCCGATGTCGCGAAACAAGCTTCGATCTTGAATGATTGCACTACGCATATAAAGCAAGAACTAGCCGTGACAGGAAAGATTGAGATGTGATTTTTTTTTTTTTTTTTTCGAAATGAATTGAGATGAGGTGTGTTTTATACAGGTATGTGAACTATGGGTTTTTACGCAGTTACAGAGGGTTATAGACGAATTCAAATAGAACAATCATTAACGAATCGCACTTTTCATATTTATAAACTGAGTGGCAAAAATAGTAACCGTTTATAATACGGTATTCATTCTCGTCTTCCTTCTCAGACTTCATAAAAACCATACAAGCAAAAGCGACAACAACAAGCAAAAAACTCCAACGCTTAAACAGCTCCTTCGTCCTCGTTCATTCATCGCGCATCTATAAATTCACAGCGCGCTTGACTCGCTCGGCAGTAGCACCCATGAGCGCTTTCTGCTCAAGTGCTTTCTTCACACTCTCGACGATAAACGCAGCGTGTTTTGACACTGACGGATGTTGCGCTTCAATCAAGTCAACGAGGAAAAGATATGCGTAGCCAGCTGCTTCTTCATCATTAGCAATCGGTAAAGTAGTAATCCATGCGTCGATAACTTGATCTACATTCGTCACTTGCGATTGGTTGAATCGTAAAATCTTGGCGATTGCGGCAGACGCGTTCTCGGTAGCGTGCACGTTCTCTTCCGAGCGCGCGTCAGGAACAGAGATGACTTGGAATAAAGTAGGAATCACAGACGCAACAGTAGCAGTGAATGGTTCTCCGCCAAACTGTGCAGCGACACCGACTCCATAAGCTGATGCCTGACGTAACGTGGAATCAGGATCCATGAGTGCGCGCGCAAGTGGCTGTAAAAAGATATCCTTATATCTCCACGAATCAGGACCGCAGAATTCAATCAAGTCGTCGTAAACGCAAAGTGCAAACTCGCGACACTCAACCTCAAGTCTCGCCGAAAACTCCGATAAAAGAGGAATAAGCTTCTCGAAAGTCGGCAAGAAAGACGACCGCTGCGCACTAAAAACTGCATGAATAGCTTTGTTGATCTCACTGACTAAGTACTCGTCCGTGAGAACATCCTCGTCTTTATCCTCGCCGTCGAAATCTTCGTATTCGTCATCCTGTCCGGCTCTCTGTTTCACGCGAACCAAGAAGTCGCCTAAATTCGTGTTAAGCGACGTGACAAATTTCTCCATATCCTCCTGCGTCAGACAGTTCACTCCAACCGTCTCGATCGACTGGTAAAATGAAGTATAAAGCGAAGTCAGAAGCTCGACAAACGGCTCCGACGAAAGCGTGTCAAGCAGCTTGCCAACAACAATCCGCCAGTACTCGGCCAACTTGGCAGGTCCCGCAGTTGGCGACGCCTTGATCGACGCAAGCAAATGCGGAATAGCCTGAGCAGCAGCAAACCGCACACCATCGTGGAAATAGAAACTAAGCGATGGCACAATGATGTCGTTGATGATCTCGGCCACGTATGGCTCAAACCCAGCACCAAGCTCGGCAGCGTAAATGCTCAGTAACTCGATTGCTGTGCACTTCTCGTCGAGAATACTGGTGCGGATACCCACGTGCTTGCCTTGGATAGGCACAATATCCCATCCTTCCTGGTCAAAGGCCTCGACATCCTGCGCATCGTCGATGAGCTGGAAATCACCCTTGACCTTGCCAGCCTGCAAAAGCGGAGGCATGACACCGCTGAGGTACGGCAAGAAATCGGAGCCGAGCACGCGACAAATGCGACCCCAAGCCTGGTTAAGGTACGAAGTAGCCGGATCATCGTCTTCGACTATGCTCATCTGGATCGCTGCGTAGGTCTGGATCAGCTGGCTCGAAAGCGGAGCAAACATCTCCTTGCCGACCGCAAGTGCGATAAGCGACGAACACTCGATACACTTAGCCTTGAGATTGCGGTACTCTTTGCCCATGTCGGCTTGCAAGACTTGGAAAAGAATCGGCATCATCGCGTCGTAATACTTGGCGAATTTGGTCTCAGCTGCGTCGGCGACAATAGCAATAGTCGTCAACACTTGCTCCTGAACGTACTTCTTGGGACTTTGCAACAGCACCATCAGATGGCTAAGCAAGCTATCCAAGAAAGGTTCCAGCCACTCCTTCTCAGACTCCTCGCAGAAGTTAACCAAAGCAGCAGACGCATGCGCCTGCACTCGCGCCTCAGGCGACTCGAGGGTCTGAATCAAAGCAGGCAGAATACGACCACAGAAATCCCGCTGAATATCAGGCGCAAAGTCAGTGCTCATCTGGCCAACGGCATTGCACGCGGCCCACTGCACACGCGGATGCGGGTCTTGCAGCAGCGGCAGGACCATATCAAGAACCTTTGACAGCTCACCAATCATGACATCACGGCAACCTTCGGCAAAGGCAGAGATGGCCATAAGCGCGGCATGTCGCTCTTGCCAGTTGGCAGACGAAATCATCTGTGGAAGCCACTGAAACAATGGCGGGAGCAAGTAATTTCCCCCGAGCTTGATGGCGAGACGGTCGAGCGACTGGCGCGCGGCAACGTGGACAGAATCGGCATCATCTGAGTCGAGATCGTCGTCTTCGCGCCAGGAAGTTGCGTCTTTGTCGTCTTCCTCGCCGACTTCGGTCATCATCGCTAGTAGTTGGACGACCATTGACGAAGTGTACGACGGCTCCTTCTTGCACATGCCGGGGGTCTCGTCGGCGAACGTAGTCAGCAGTTCGAGCGCAGACTCACGCGTAGTCGAATCCATCGTCTTATTTTTCATAACCGAGATACTGAACTCGACCACGGTCGAAAACATAGGACGGAAGATCTTGGGCGCAAAGGACGCAAGTTCAATCAACGGCGTTAGCGCACTCGTGAGTTCGTCTGACTTCTCTTCAGTGTTGAACGGCGGCAAGACATTAAGCAGATCGGGCAACAAAGGCTGCAAGATCGACCACGACGATTTAGGCTGCGTGCCGAATAACGCGGTGTATGCAATAATAGCGCTGATACGCACATCTTCTTCCGGATCTTGGAACGCAGCACGGAAGATCTCTGCAAGCGCTGGAAGATGGGGTTTGCTGATGAGATCGGGCGAGGAGGCGAGGATGCGGAAGGTAGCTTCGCGTAGACCGCCGACGGGGCTCTTTGCAGCGCTGAAAAGGAACTCGAGTAGTTCGGGCCATCGATCTAAATCGTCAGTATTAATCACTTTTGATATAAAATTAAGAGAACATACCACCAGTGCCGATAGTAAGTTCAGAAATCGTATCTGAGATTTTATGTCGCACGTCGTTAATCTGCTCGTTGCTGAGAGCCTGCAGCAGGAGAGCCTTGATAGTCGCGCGTGATTCAGGGCTGAGCTGGTCGGCCAACCTGCTTCCAAGTTCTCCGTTCTCAGGTTGTTTAGATGCAATGCGACGGAAAAGCACTGCAGAGAATGAACGTGACTATAACGATGATTAGCGATGATTTGTAGAAAACTGCGTCCAGCTGGCACGCAGCAGCACCACAACCGCCCAACACCAGTAAATCCCAGGAAAAACAAACATACAGTCTGATCCGCAGCCACAACAGTCTGCTCCGCAAGTCCAACCATCAACAGCTCAAACCGCTGCGCAATCCACTCGTCATTCAAGCTCGTCTCGGCCGCGGTTCGCGCATTGTTGTCTGCCGACGACAGACTCGCGAGCAAACTGAGAAGCGCGGTCGTGGCTTCTGGTGGAAGATTTGACATTTTGATATGATGCTGAACACACGTGGTTCTATGATTATATGCGTAATTTGTGTATGATTCCACTCTGGATCGTCCAAGATATTCAGTGTCTGATAGAAACCACAGAATCCTTGGAATATCTCTCTGAAAAGCACGTGAACTGGATCCCCAAGTTATCACTAAATATTTCCCGCTTTCGCGCTCACGCTTTCTCGTGAGTATTCAGTCAAATATACTTCAGCAACTTTTTAAGAATTCACGAAAACACAGTCGGTTCTCGTGAAGACAATTAAACAATCGCGTTCTTCAAAAACACCGTTGATTTCAAATTTTTCTTAATTTTTAACTGCGCGGTTTGTTTTGGGGCGAACAATACGGAATTCGTGCAGACTCAGTTTACGCGATCATGACGCGTTCTGAACATCAACGGCGAACAGTCTCACTTCAGACATTAATACATTTTAATCGAGGACTAAATGGCTAAATAGACACAGTTTATTAATTCAATTCTACAACACCAAACAATGATATTCCAACTTCTCAACATCATAAACACGCCACAACAAACGCAGACAATAAGCAATGAATATAAAATGATAAACAAAAAGACGCGGCTAAGTCGTAGCAGCCGACCGGCTGACAACAAACACAATCATAATGGACGCAGCAAGCGTCACAAGCGCGCCCGGAAGTAACAGCTCGTTCGGGATTCCGGGAATAGCCTCCTTCTCGAGTCCTGACGACTTTCGTCGTCGTGACCGGCTATTGTACTGGTTTGGTGCAGGGTACGGCACAGCCTCGACGTCGATTCCGTCAGAATGCAATGGAGGTATCGGGGTAGGCGTAGCAGGCGCAGACGATGGAACATTGATAAACACAGAGGGAGCAGCAGGCGCAGGCGCAGAAGGCACGACGACCGCCTCGTCCGGACGATGGATAAAGATGTCAACCTTGCTCACGCCAGACTGTCTCGCCAAAGCAATCGCCTCAAGAAGATCCATATCAGACGACACAAGCACGACATCCCCTTCATCATCAAGATAGCTAATAGCAAACCCAGGCACAATCATCTCGCCATCCTCGTCAATCTCGCCCAACCCGCCAACAACATCAATCTCCTTGCCGAGCTTCGAGGCAATAACTGACCGCAGCGCGCCAAATCCCTCGTCAGCCGGGTGGTGGATACGATGCACTCGTCCACCCGGCGTCTTGAACTTGAACGTGAACGAGGTCTCATCTTCACCCTTGCCAATCATCGACCGGTTAGCAAGCGTAGAGTCGTCAGCATAGTGCGAGGCCGAATCAGTCGGACCAAGCTCGCTCGGAAGCTGGTATGGCATGTTTGTAGGTGACGGATTGCCCGGCGGTGGAGACGACGGTAAAGGTCCGCCAAGATCAGAGTACGGAGTGCCAGCGCGATGAGAACTCAGATGGTCAGAGTGCAGCGACTCGGCGTCGTTGTCAAGCGAAAGCCAGAACTTGTTCCACGCAGGACCCTCGTTCTCTGCCGTCTGCATCGAGTTGATCTGCTCAAGCGTGGCATACGTAAGCTTCAAAACATCGACCATACCAACAATCTCCGAATCATCTCCCATGACTGGCAAGTTCAGGTAATGGCCCTCGTGCATCTTGCGGAGCGCAGCTTGGATACTCATCTCTTTAGGAGCAAAATCCGGATGAGGAGTCATCACTCGCACGACACTGCAGCGCGAAGGATCAAGTCCGGCAGCAATGACACGCAAGACAACGTCCTTACTAGTGAAGATACCAGAGATCGCATTTTTATCAGTGACCAATACAGCTGTCGTATGGTTCTCTCTCATCAAGGCAGCTGCCTCGCGCACCGAAGTGCGGATATTAACAAAAGTAGGCGGATGGCCATCAAGAACGGACTCCAAGCTAGGCCCCGACATCTTTGTCCTCAGCGCCTCGACATACTGAATAATCTGAGCTGGCTGCGAAGCGCCGAGCTCGGACTGCACGCCTTCGAGCGCATCGTAAAGCTTGCGCGAGGACTGATACGCGCGCTCGAGCTTCTCCATCGCCTCGTGGAAGCACTTTGTGATATCAAGCACGCCTGAGATATCCTGGTTCTCGTCCATAACTGGCAAATGACGAAATCCCTTGCGCACCATGAGATCAAGCGCATCGGTAGCCGACGTGTCGGTGCGCGCGCAGAGCGGGTTCTTCGTCATGATCTGCTCGATCGTGACGTCTCTGGCGTCGACACCGGCTCCAACGACACGGAACGCAAGATCCTTTGCGGTGAAGATACCAGCGATACGGTCGTCGTCGTCGGTCACGAGTACACAGTTCTCGCGCTTAGCGGACATGAGCTGCGCTGCTTCTGCGACGGTCGTGCTGGGTTTGATCTGGAGCGCGGGACTTGGTCGAAGGGCGAGGACGGTGCCGGGAGGCGGGCGACGAACTTGACGGTTCTTACCGGGGACGACTTTCTTCTTGTTGAGGTCGTTTTCGTTTTTGCGACGGATGGCCTGGAGATGATTAGTATTTGTCGGTAGTCATGGCAAAGATGAGTGCATACCTCGTCGCGGCGGGTCTGTCTCTTTCTGGAGTCGCTCATTGGGGGCGCTGTCGGAGAGGAGTTTTCAAGATCAGGATGACTGTTTGAAGTAGGCGAGGAGGGAAGAGGGATGGACGAAGGAGGAGGAAGATTAGGAACCGCTTGTTGACCGCGTCGTGCCGGTTGCTGTCTGATAGCGGCCATATATTTTTGGTGTTTTAATCGCTTATCGATAACGATGAAGTAATACGGAAGATAACGCACTCTTATCGGTTCAAGGTGTATTCTTGAAGGAAGGAAAAAAGGCCGATTAAAGAAGAAGAGCTGGTTGAAAGCACACGATGCTTGTCGCGATTGTCTCTGTTCCGAATGTAAACAAACAACACCCAACCCTTGATTATGTCATATGCACTTAGCACTGTGGCACTTGCGCACATGTAGGGTTACAGTAGGGTTTGTAAATGTGACTGCTTTCTGAATTTACAGCAAGGCTAGGGCAACGCACGCACGACACAACAGGTTGAATCTAACACTCGGCGCTCACCAACTTCACGGACGGACTGAAGACCAGTTTCGACCCATCCTCACCAACGCCAACTTCTTCTTCTTTTATCTACATCAATCATGCCTAAGAAGCGCCAGTCTTGCGGACGCAACAAGAAGGGTCGTGGACACGTTGGATTTGTCCGCTGCTCCAACTGTGCTCGTTGCACCCCCAAGGTACGAAGAAGAGCGAGCGACGTGAAGAGTTGTTGCAATTCGAATCAGACAGTAGTATTAACTGGCGTTCTTATAGGACAAGAGCATAAAGAGATTCACCATCAGAAACATCGTCGAGAGCGCAGGTATGTGCATTCCGTCTTCAGAATCAGCAATTCAATATCGAATACTTTCTAACATCGAACAGCTATCCGCGATATCTCTGACGCCTCGGTCTACTCAGAGTACGCCCTTCCCAAGCTCTACCTTAAGCTTCACTACTGTGTGTCGTGCGCTATCCACAGCAAGATCGTCCGTGTTCGTTCGCGGGAGGGACGTCGTGTCCGTACTCCCCCCGTCCGTGTCCGTTACAACCGGGTATGTCTCTACGCGCTTAAACTTAACGAAGTGCAAAGGCTAATATTGTTTATAGGACGGAAAGAAGATCACTCCCCAGGCGGCTGCCCGGTCGGCGTTTGCGTAAATGTGTTTAGTTTTGCAAGTGTTGAACGTCAAAAAGATGAAGCAAAAATGTATATTTTGAGGCATGGCGTCAGACTAGATTTAGTGAAGTTGACGTTTGTTAAAATACACGAATGTAAAATATTATTCGTTTTCGCTGCCTGTGCTGTGTTCATACGCGTATGCCAAGTGTAGACATTTATGAATTCGCATTAACAATTCTGTATTATACAACTATCCTACAATAACCCTTCTAGCATCGATGATCACCTTTCATTTTCTCCCTTGCTTCGATAATCGCCTCATTCAACCGACCCTCTGTAACACATTAGCCTCAGAACCTTCAAACGTACAAAGAAGACCAACCTTTATAAGCGGCTTTTAACCGTTTGATTTCGCTGTATTCTAGTTTCCCGCCGACGCGATCTTCTAGTTCTTTAGTGTGGATCTTTAGATTTTCGGCTTGCGTTTGTTTTTTAGGACGGTTGCGGTATCCCGCTTGTACTCTTACTCTGCGACTGTAGTTAGTAAGTGTGCTTCATATATGTGCGTGGTGGGGGGGGACGAACATGAATGTTTCGCGAGGAGTAATACTCTCTGAATCGCATCTCACATCTTTCTGATCCACGCTCAAATACGAGTCCCAAATACTCTTGACTGCCCATGTAACTTGCTTGGTGTCTTTGACCGGGTTTGTTGGCTCGATTGTGAATTGTTGCTCGGGTCCGATGGCTTCGGCAGTGACTTCGCAGACGCCGTATTTCGACACGGAAAGGTATTTGCCTAGATACGATTTCAACGTAACGCGAGCAGCAGCAGCTGTTTCTGAGGAAGTAGATTGTTGCAGAAGCGGACTTAGTACAAACACTTGCTGGACTGATTTTGGGGTGTATGGCGAGAGTATTTGGGTTGAAAAGACTTTGCCAGAACTATCAGACGCGACACCGAATCGTTCTTCTTCGCCTTCTTTACTAATCTATTTAATCACGTCAGTACACTTCAACACATCACATATACTAAAAGAACTCACGCGAAGTAGTAGACAAGGCCCATTTAAATCCTCCAATATCTCCGCATCAACCCATTCATTCGCATCGCGCTCCTCCTCTTCCTCCTCTTCCTTCTTCCCCACTTCCTGCTTCTCGGTCTTTTTCGAGGAACTGGAGTTCTCGGAATCGACACGTTTCCGCTTCTTAGCAGGCTTCTCGTTCTTGAACGATAATTTCGACACCATTTTTACTGATGATTTTGTCGTAAACAATGCTTCGTTTTGAAATAGTTTTGGCGCCGCGTTGGGAAATGTCACGTGCGCAAAGAGTTGGGATGAGTGTTTGAATGTGTTTGGCATGCTTGTGAAATCGATTCTACCAAATAAAACTATTGAGGTTATGACAGTGAGTGTTTAGTGATTGACTCTATGGCAATGAGGTTAGAGATATGCAGCAATGAGTTTACACACAGGAACAGAGCGGCGCTGTTTTTTATATACAAAAATGACAGGATATCTACTTTGAATCTGAATATGCTTACCGCTTAGAGTCATGATATTCCGTTTGCTTGCTTGTCTAAATTTAGTTTACTATATGAAACAGCTTATATTATGACAGTGAAAATACATAACAAATAAAATGATTGAGATTCTGTGGAATATCCTTGCAGAGTGCACGCGAGAGTCAGCAAAGAGATAAAAGATGCTTGACACACCTTTACAATTACTTTGAGTTATTCATATCCATCTCTGTGTGGCGGCATGATTTCCAAACGAAAATACAATAAATATTTTTTAAGGTAATCACTTTTATCTGAATATTTTTAATTTTTTCTTACTGTTATATCTCATGAGAATTCATTCAGTTAATCTGCGAAGACTCAGTGGATAACTTAGAATGGGCATGATCCTTGTAATGGACTTGAATAGTATAACTATATTCAACGAGCTCTTGGCAATTCCTTTTCAAAGAGAGATTGAGATTACACTGAGAAATGTTATTGAGAATAAATATTTACACGAGTACGAATAGTGATGAATCAAAGTCATATAAGAGAGCTGTGTAATGGATATTCAACTAAACCAAAATATTTTTTTTGTAACGGGCTAGGAGGACTGATCGGATCTACATGAAATAACCTCATGATTTCTAAATGCAAGCAAGAAGAGCTATGATGCTATCGTGCGCTAGAATATCAGACAGCTTACAAAATGAAATTGGCCATGACTATAACAGAGTGCGACATGTTTTATTACCCAAGTGTCAAGAATCAGCGTTTACAATCTGCATTCCCCCCCTTCTCTCACTCATCTGTTTACAGTCTCTCACACACGCACGCGCTCAGATGATACACGTGCGGTGTTCTTAACGCCGTCTCAGAAGCCAGGGTTACGGACGTGAGAGCAGAGCGTAAGCCACCGAGTGGACAGGCCGCCGGTCAAAGCTTGTAGTGAGTACGCGCGAGAGGGGTCAGATTGCCAGCAGCGAGGGGTTACTAGGCGGGAGTGAAGAGGATTAGGTTAGCAGGGAAGAGGAGTTAGTAAGATTGAGGGAAAGATAAGGTGTATGAATCTGTGAAAAAGGACGATGAGGAGGAGAGGATAGAGAGTCCCCATAGTGGGTGTGGAGGAGGAGGAGGAACAATGGAGATTAGATACGGCGGGAGGACTATGAGTGAGGAAGTGAGTGCGGGCGCCCAATCTGCAGCCACCCGCCGGGCGCAGTGATCACTTGTATGCCACTCCTACTGAGAGCAGTATTCCACTATAGAATAATGCTACTGTATTAACTTTTAACAGTAGAATAATTGAATAATAACATAGAATACAATACAACAAAACACAGCACAACAGAAAAATATCGCTTAAGAGCATTCGGTGCTCGATTGACGGACTCAGTCTGAGCGCCGGCGGGCCCGCTTGCACAGACCACAATCTGACACTTGTATTTGGCACGCACACACCGGCCAAACCTGCGGGCGACTGCCTGTTTGGGTTTAGTGGAAGGGACGCCATGGCCACGCACGGACGTAAACAGAGAAAGTGTAAATAGATGAGGGTATTGATTAGGTTTGGAAGCCCCTGGATAGCGAGTGCCTGATTGGGAAGGAGTGTGCACTATACAATACTACGAAGAAGTATAGAACAATATAGATAATAGAATCAGTTATGAGATAGTGAGGTAGGATTAATGTGAAGTTGTGGTAGTACTGTATATCTATTGAAGTATTAAGTAGTATTACAGTAGCAGTGTACAAAGATATCAATACGCGGAGCGCACAGAGACTGAGGCGATGATGGTCCGTGGGCTGGACCATGATCAGACAGCACTGTGTTGGTTTGTAGTGTGTTGAGATATGATAGTGTAGTAATTGCATTGAGTTGCAGTGAAAAGTAGAATACCGCAGTAGAATCATATTATAATGATAATAATAGTAACTGTTCTATATAATACTGCGTACTATAGTACGGATTTGGCAAACAGATCCAGACGACCGCGCAAACAAGCCTAACAAGCATTGGCGACAAACGAGTCATCCTCAGCACAAGCAATCAAAGTGTGGCCTGACCGCAGCTGTCTTTGCTGTTTTTGGAGTACTTGGACGCGCTCGAGCTGGTGCACCGCTGTTCGCAATCACGGACTCGAGTTATCTTATCTGCGATACTATACTACAATACAAAGTATTATAGAACAGCTACTAGACTATTACTATTATACTATTATATATTACTATATTACTATACTACTATACTACTATACTCTTCCTATTCTATACTGTTGTATCTACAACTGTTCTATAATACGTCATATTGTAGTAGGCCTCCGCACATCTAAACTCTACTGAGCATTGCCAGCGAGGGTCTCTGCTGCGCATCTAAACTCCGTCGCTCACAGTCACAGTCACAGGTCACAAACAAGCTGGCTTACTAACTGCTCTCTGTCTTGTGTGTTACTATGTGCTACCGTGTACTAAATGTTGTACTACATTGTACTACCGCTGTGCCATTGAGTATTATAGAGTACATATAATACATTATAGCTACAGTATCACTTGCAATATGTGATAATGAAAAGTAATAAATAATAACAGTAATACAGTAATATTGTAGTAATAACACTCGGGCCGCCGGTCGGACTCCAGAACAAGCCATGTCCTTGTTTGTTCTTCATTGCCAGGGTCGGTGCCAGGTGCCACCACTTAATTCCAGCGAGCAAACTATTGCCACTTTGGGCCCATGGAAGACGGGCGCGGGTTGCGCGAGGGCGTGCGACAGTTGATGGGGCGCGAGCTGCGGGTGCGAGACGCTTGGACAGATGCCCTGTTGATAAGCTGATATGATAATCATACTCAAAATTACTATACTACTACTGCAGTTAACGTAGGAAGACAAATAAAAGAATACACAGATAGCTGTCTGTTGAGTAGAGATATAGATCAGCATCACCCCTACAATGATACAATACTACGTGGAATGCAGACAACAAGTAACGAGTCATCGTGGCGGCTGGACTGCGCACATCGCACACGGACGAGCTCTGACAGGGTGACCGGCAATGAAAGAGCAAAGATTACAGTCTGATAACAGTCGAATAGGCAAAAAGATACACCAGATCAGACTGCTGAGTGAGCAAGTGAGCAACCCTGGGCCGGCATTTGCTCTGCTAATTTAGCTCGCCGGAGTCGCGTATCGTTGATTGATTGCGGTCTGATCAGAGCAGAAACCGCAAGCGCATTATTTCCTGGCTCGGGCTGCGTATCCGTTGGCACTTGCTGGCTTGAGCGAGTTCCTTCAGTGACCTCCGGATATACTACTACTATACATCAGTATACATACATAGTCTCTATTCATTCTACGTTCTACATTCTACATTCTAAACTTGTTACTGTATTTTATTCTATTATTATATCTATTCTATACTACTAAACTACTCTACCACTATACACTACTATTCATCATTTGAATACAGATCCAGATGCCGTCGGCGCTCGAGTTCGCGCTCGAGTTCCCGCTCAGGGCGCGTGGCGTACGTGGCCTTTGATATGTCCACTACATTTCCATTACTATTACTATTGTATTATTATAGTATTCTAATTTTATATTATGTGATAGTATATCGTATTGTATTATGTTGTATTCTACTATTCCAATGATATACATATTGCACACATACTATACATACTACATACTACAGCTTGCTGTAGTAAAGCTGTAGGATATATGAGTGAGAGTATCTCCGGAATCACGTTTTTCCAGAACAAGCAGGCTCTGCAGAAATTGCCCAAACGAGGGCAGGTTTCCGCGCACGGTGAGCGTTGCCGTGAGATACCAAACTAATTGCCTGTTTGGGACTAGACTACCCGCTCTTGCAGCAGTTAGCGGCGGGAGTGGCGCGTCTGAGCACAGTGCGACCGGTTGCTAAGCAGACATCGAGAGTAGCACTGCTGCGTCTTTAGAGTGTATTAGTAGAAACAAATACTATACTACAACTATATCATAGTACAGCATACCATAATACAATAGTATAATAACACATACTATGACTGTGTAATGAAGTATGGTATGAAATATATCATAGAGCGAATATCCGCATCAGGAAGCCAAAAGCGCCTCAACAAAGTTTCACGCGCGCGGGCCCAGGCGCCTAGCAGGTTTAACTTTCAAGGTACAAACTGCGAAACTCTAATTGAAACTCTGTTCAAGGCACCCCACGGTCGGTGCGTGCTTCTCGATCGGGCAGTCGGCGGCAGTGCGACGCGCTCGTCTGCTCGGGCCGCTGCTTATAACTGCTCTGGAGTCCTGAGTTGTTCCTGCTCCAACACTCAACTAAGCTCCTGCTCCAACACTCAACTAAGCACAACACTCTCAGCACAAAGTAAGCCTGAGCATCTCAACCACCAAACTCTTCCTCAACACCGCAACCATTCCTGCTCAAACAGTCCCGCAGTCCTCCTCCGCGATGGACTTGACCTCAATCCTCAACACTGGCAAGCAGCAGGCAGCGGCAGCAGCGGCAGCAGCAGCAGCAGTCGCTCAGCAGCAGCAGCAGCAGCATCATCAGCAACCATCCTGGTCCCTCATGTCCCCTTCGCGTTCCATCCGCAATCAGTCTCAGTCTCCTACACCCTCCCTCGTCAAGTCAGAGACAACAGACCGCACCTCCGTCGCCTCCCTCGTCTCCGCCGTCAACTCGCCCTCTCTCATCGGTCTTCCCTCTCCGCGATCACCAGCTGTCTATCCACAGCTTCACCATCTCCAGCCTGTTCCTCCCGTCATGGCTCAGCAGCAGCAGCGCTACATGCCCCACCAGCTTCATCCCCCGGCGCAACAGCAGCAGCAGCAGCAGCAGAGCTCATATGCCCAGGCGGCCTACGGATCACCGCAGTACGCGCCCCAGCCTAACCCATACATGGACGCTGCCGCTGCTCACTACCCTGCTCCCGCCCACGAGTACTTCCCATCTTACCAGCCTCAGGACGCCTCCCCCAATGCCTCGTACCTTCAGGCCTACGCTGCCGCTGCCGCTGGTGGTATCCCTTCGTCTGCTCCGAGACCGATCCCGCAGCAGCCGCAGCAGTTCCAGCAACAGCAGCAGCAGCAGCCGCAGCATCATCTATTACCTTCGCCCCGTGCGATGCTGCCAAACCCGCCGACTCTTCCCTCGCCTGCACAGATGGGTGTCGTCGTTGGCAGCAGCAGCAGCAGCGCCTCCACAAGTCCGTCTTCTGGCGCGTATGGTATGAAGCAGTTTGTCTGCGGCACCTGCACAAAGCGATTTGCTCGTCGGTCTGATCTCGCTCGCCACGAGCGTATCCACACTGGTGTGAAGCCGCATGTGTGTGAGGTCTGCAAGAAGCCCTTTATTCAGCGATCTGCCTTGACTGTGCACTTGCGCGTGCACACCGGCGAGAAGCCGCACAAGTGCGATACCTGCAACAAGGCCTTCTCAGACTCGTCTTCGCTCGCGCGGCATCGTCGTGTGCACACCGGCAAGCGGCCGTACATGTGCAACCAGCCAGGCTGCGCAAAGACCTTCACTCGCCGGACGACCTTGACTCGACACCTCAACACACACGCGTGTTCGTCAATCGGCATGCAGCAGCCTGTCCAGCAGCAGCAGCCGCAACCGCAGCAGCAGATCCCGCCTATGCATCATCAGCAGCGGCAACCGCAGCAGCACTACTACGATCAGGATCAGTACCGCCAGCCAGTCGCTTACGCGCCAGTCTACCACATGGCTGCTTAATGCCCTCTAAGAGTTTCACGAAGAGGAGTAACTAATTCCGAGACGGGCCATAGACGTGCTTTGTCTGGGATTAGTTTGTATATATTTACAAAATCGATTAAAAAATGTTTTATTTGTTTACGGAAGGATTGCGCTGGGATTGTTATGTTTATGCGATATTTATCTAATACTGGGTTATATTATGGATATATTGAAAAAGATTGTTTTGTATACTATTTGTATTTTATTGCTGTTTTGATATCTGTAAATATACATTATCTTATTATATTCGTGTGCGCGATTTTCGTATAGACGTTTAGAAAGGCGAATAAACTTTGAGGGTGTGGCACTGCGAACACAGGCTATTGCTTTTATTTTTCTAAAGATATGTTTTCATAATAGAAGTACATTCATACTGTGCTGTTCAGCATAATCCACACTTTGAGGCATCAGAAGCAGCATTAGAACAGTACAACAGTACAACAACAGTACAGCATTAGAACATCAGAAAACAGATGAAGAGATGATGGTGGTCTCAGCGGCGGTGGCGTTTCGGCTGATTTGTTCCGAAGAGTTGTCTGAGAACGAGACCCTTGTTTATTTATTGTACTTACTTGTTATATATTGCTTGTAATTGAATGTACTTTGATGTAGACGGTGGTATAGAATCAATATAGTGTAATAGTAGAAGAATTCAAGTCACTTCAATGTCAATTCGTGTTTATGATTGTTTAGTTCGTTTCCCTCGCATTTCTTAGATTCAGTCTTATTCAAACACACTCAAATCCTTCTCAAACATGTGTAATTCGCAGTTCATCTCGTCCATCAAACCGTTTAAGTCAAACCTCGGCGTTGTCCGCGCGGACAAATCAGCATTTTTCTAATTTGATCCTACAGCAAGGAAGCGGGCTCCGAAGAACTCAAGCAGAGTTTTCATGCAATGGGAGGATTTTCGAAAAGTTGAAACAAGTATCTTTGGCGAATATCCGATTTGTCAGCGTGGAATATTTGTTGAATGTATTAGTATCCTATATATGCGAATAATTATATTCTGGATTGTTATCTTTTCCTCATTTAACCCAACTGATGTAGCCGTCTCAGTACAGCTAAGCTAAGCTAAGCAGCCCAGTCTCACCGCAAAACACTAAACACCTTAGTTCCGAACCTTAGTTCCGAAGTATCCCCCCCCCCCTGCTCTAGACTTTGTCATCCCACACCGAGTTAAAGTACTCCAGCACTGTCGTAATGTAATTCTGAAAGAGAGGATTAAATAGACGATTGCGGTTTAAGTTATACCTGTAAGAAAATGGGGGTCATAGAGGGTTTGCGGTATTTTGAGAGTTGGGAAGTATTGGGTAACTAGTTAGACCGCTTTTCTTGATAATTATTAATGTTTTTGAAAATCTAGTTTTTTAATTATAAAGAATATATAAAAACGTATTATTTCTCTCTATTTTCCTGGATTTTCTAATTCCCTCAGAGTGGTTAATTAACTAGTCGGTGTTGGTTAAATTTTGTTCAAAAGTAATCAATGATTAACTTACTCATAACCTCTGTAATTATCTCCTCGACTCTTCTCATCTCAACTTCATCTCCAAAAATTTGAAAATAGAAATGGAAATATATAAAAAAAAAGACATTTTGATTTACTACATTTTGATAAACTACCCATCGCCATCTAAAAAATTAGTAAACCCCGTCGTTGTACCTTTCCTATTTCCTATTCAGGAAACTTTCCAGTGGGATTGTATTCATAATCTCCACTAAAATGATAGTTGAAGTATTCTGAGTATTGACGAACGAAAAAACCTTTTTTGATTCTTAATTTTTTTTCATTTTCTGGGAGTTTTTCTGCATGTAATGAGGGTGGATGTGTATAGTAAGTATAGATAATTACATTCCTTTCGTCTGTAAACCTCACAAACTATTGTCCGAAAAAATTTAGAAAATATATCTTACTTTCTTCTTTTAAAATTTGACAATTATCATAAAATACTGGAGAGAAAAAGAATATAGGCTTTGAAATAAAAAGCTCATGTGCCTCATACGATCACCAACCAGAAGATTTGATCATCTCAAAACAGTAGATATCAAGATAAAGAGCGTGTAATTTGCATGTATGGTAAGAAAAACAGTCAATAGCAACATATTCTTTTAATTCAAATATTTTGAAGCGAAATTATGCACATCAGATATCTACAGCTCGCACATCATATTAACATAAAACTACTTTCTAATAATACAAATACAATATCCTACCCATGACATTACAACGGCACATCCTCGCCTAACCCCATCTCCTCATCCCCTTCACTCTCACCTTCAGACTCATCAAATGGCCGTCCATACACCATAGCTTTATAAACACACGTAACCTCGCCGCCCCAGTTCTGAGTAAACCGAAACATCACGCGACGAACTGCGATCTTCTTAAGCCAGCGAGCGGAGGCGCGCGGAAAGCTGTACTGTTGAACGTGAAATGGGCCGTGGATGTCATATACGAATTTGCCGACACGAACGAATTTCTCGCCGCGGCGTGTGCGCATCAGTTTTTCAAACTCTTTGTCGGAGTCGTCGTCGTCCTCGGCTTCCTCGCCAATGCCATGGAGAAAACTTACTCGGCGCTCAGAAGAGTCATAGACACCCCGCATATCCTCAAAAATAGCCTTCCGATCAACATCCCGCTCAACCTCAACCCACATTTCAAACTCCTTCGGCGCAATCCCGCGTCTAGTCGCCAAATCACTAGGAACATGGCTGATCCCGAGTTCAGAGATATACACCCACTCAGACAAATCCACCACAAGCCACCCTTCTTGTCCCGCAAACGGCCAGCAATTTCCTCCTTTAAGCTCGCTGCTCAGCGCGTCAGACGCGCTCGCGCCTCCACGACGCCCTTGTCGCCCGATAAAGCTCCGCATCACAGACTGCGCAAACCCACCGCCAACCCGCGCAGTCTCAGAGGTCATTGTAGGATCGACCCGTGCGCCGCGCTCGGCATCGGCGTAGTCAACCTTGCGTCGCACTTTTTCTTCAAACCGTACAATCGCTTCCTCAACCATCGTCTCAATCGCCGCTTGGGAAAAATTCGTGTTGCTGCTACTGCTTAATGGCTGCTGCTTCCCTGTCAACCGAGTGATCCAGCCACTGTTGCCCGCGCTCGAACTATCAAATTGCACTTCAGCAAGTTTCTTCTCAACAGACATCTCAGACTTGCGCAGCCGTCGCGAAAACTCATCCCGCGCCCTCTCCATCTCGGCCTTGACCAAATCCATAAACACTTCGCGAGAAACGTACATCTCTTTCTCGTCTAGTTGGTCGTATAATCCGCGAAACTGAGCTTCCACATAGCGGTAAAGCGAATTTTCGTTCTTCGCCAGGAATTCCTCCCACGACACTTCGTTTGCTTCTGAACTTGGACTTGACCCTCGCGAGCTCTTCCAGATATTCCAGCTCTCAAGCACACTCTTCTTTGTACTCTCAATCTCCTGCTTCGCCGTCTCAACCTCATCTCTCGACGCAAACGCAGACTGCAGATACATCCAAAACGCAGGCTCGATCGTGATCTCTCCATCATCCTCAAACCGCACTGGCAGTCTATCTGGCAAAATACTGTCAATCGCCTTCAACGCAGCCGCCTGCGACGCGCCCACGATATTAGACAGGGCCAGCTCAACATGTGCTTCGAGCACCGCAAACTCCTGCGCAAGCCCAGCCATCGCGTCATCCTGCTTCGAGAACCGCGCTTCGAACCCGGAAATGGCTGCCCGCGCATCAGAAAACAGCGCGTACGCCTTCTCAACTTGTACGTCGTATTGGCCGAATTTGGCCTTGGTGCTGCGATCGAGCATGCTGACTCGCTCGCCTAACTCGGCCACGGTCTCGCTCGTTTGCTCGTATTGCACTTGAAAATCTCTAAACGCGCGATACATATCCGCCAGTGCGTTCTCGCTATATTCATTCGCTTTAGACGAGACCCCGCCTATCTCGGCGTAGAGTTTGGATTGGCGCGCAACCTGCTCTTTCACGTCTTTCTCAAGCTGCTGAACGCGACGCTCTTCGTCTTTGATGTGTTTGTGATATTGCTTTTCAAATTCGCGTGACATGGCAGAGATCTTGGCGAGCTTGCTCTCAAGATTTACCAGCCGGATGGTGATTTCTTCAGATGTCTGCCCCATAGAATAACGTCCGCCGCGTAAAAGAGTCCTGCGGTCACCGGGAGTTCCTGACATTGACCACCGCGCGATCCCTGTTGCAAGAAGCAATCCAAGCATTGCAAATACTGTATACGTCACAAACTTATTTTTCACAAAGACAGCTACTGAGTTGAATAACAGCCGGGGAACGAAAAAAGCAGCGTTTCGCCATGTCGTTATTAATGTGCTGGTCTCAGGCTCTGCTGCGTCCTCAGGCAATAGTCTGTTCTCGATCGACAGGTTGGCGCCAATATGATTATACGCAGACTCTTCCTCTCTGAAAGAGTAACTATCGTCTATCTCGAGAGGCAATCCGCCACTTGTGTTGCCTACCATCTGGCGATTTGCTCGACGAGTTGGTACTTGTGCTGATGAGGCTACACTCGAGCTCGAATACACACTTTCATTATCATCTAAATCAGTTAGCTACTATCCACAGAACCAGCTGTAAACATACCTATATCCACACTCGAACCCCGTAAAGTACGTTTCCGCGCACTCTGAGCACTCTCCTCCTGCACGTTAATCACCTGCATCGCTCGTCGACGTGTAGCCGACCTTAAACTCCTCTCCGACGCAACCGGCGAGCCTGCGCGTCCTCCAACAGCGCCCGGAGTCCACAATCCCGAATCCGCCTGATCTGACGACGGTGCCAGCGACGAGCTGCGTGCTAGCTCCATCTCACTTCCGTTCTGGCTTGTTTGTATATCTCGTTGCCGCCGTTGAAGCGCGCCTACTCTGTTATGTGCAGTTGCCCCCGGTGGTAGCGATGGCAGATTCGGAGGCAGCGGGGCGGATGGATTTGTCTCGGCTCGTCGTTCTGTGCGCCAGCTGCCGGAACCAGTGAACATCCAAGTTCTTAAGCTGTTGTATTCAATAAAATTTCAGATCAATTTGTGAGTAGACAGCAGAATCAGCAGAGATCAGTGTGTGGTGGTGATGCGTTTGGGAATTGACTGTGTTTGTTTCGCTAGGTACGTTGACGCGTAAACAAGTAATGAGTAAGTGATTAGTCATAGTTGTGTAGTGTAAGAGTCTTGGTCGAGGCGACTTGCCAATCTAGCTGCACATCATCCTTCTTGTTACTGCTAATGTTTGATATTGAAGTTGTAGTTTATATTACCAAGAATAATGCTAATAAGTACAAGTACAGGACAAAATGCACTACGCTCTGACGAGATCAAACTCGCTGCCAAACATCAGCCTGCACGAGTATCCCACCCGCTCATTGACACACAGATATCGACATGCTCTCTTGTCTGCCTTCAGAGTGGACTGGCTAATCGCGTTTTTTTATTCACGGTTTATTAAGGTCTGTTTTAGTATTTTGGGACGAGGTCAGTCTGGCGATGGCGGTCGTCTTCCTATCTCGCAGACCGATCAACTGCCTACGAAGTCATTCAAGAAGAAAGCGATAGAGGCTTTCTCGTTCCTTTCTTTTCGCAAAAAGGCTTTATCTCAAGCATCCGAGCCTGCTCATGATATTTCCAACGGCATAGCTAGTGCAGAATGCAAAAGTGCAGCTGGCGCAGAACCAACCAGTACGCCAATCCTCGTTCGAAATCGTCGCCAGTTTGACTCCGAACCCGATACCCGTCTCGACAGCTCTGTTCTGTGCATTCCCAAACAACGAAATATAATTCAAAAACAGAAATATACATCGCAATCTTTTAATCCTGGTCTTCAATTTCAGGAATCGCGTCGTCGGTGTACGTCGTCAATCTTACCATCCGCTCGCAGTGTCTCTTCGCTCTTCGTTTCGGGATTCACCCTATTTGGTTACCAGCGCTCCGTATCTGATTCAGTGCATGTGAATCATGTCCCTACCGCAGAAGAATCGACGCGCAAAAAGCTACTCAAGCAAGGCGTGATCAAAGGCACTTCTGTGCGCGACTACCGGCGCTCTGCTATCCAGATATACTCCGCCATGCCTCTTTACTGAGCGCGCTCTTCTCAGCGCGCTTTACTACATTTTTCTTTGCTCTCAAGTCTCGATCAAACTGAAATAAAAATGACATAAATGAATTAAGCGCCATATATACATTACATGCTAAGAAAACTGAAACCAAAACCACTCAAGACAGCGAATCAGGCAAGATAATTGTAAACCTGCCGATTCTCACTAGAACGCTCGATATACTCTCTCTCAAGCATTGCATCAATTCGCTTTTTAATCAACATAGCATCTGGATGAAACCGTCCCGATAACTGAATCGTCACCTCCGATATCAGAATATTATGCTCCAAAGTCTTTCTGGCTTTCATTATTCGCACAATAGCTGCATCGGTCTGATATCGTCGTAACTCATCTACTTTATCGACTGTCTCCTTGCGTTCAGAATCAGTCTCCGTCTTGTTTA
The DNA here is from genome assembly GCA_030572775.1 of [Lipomyces] yamanashiensis. Lineage (NCBI taxonomy): Eukaryota > Fungi > Ascomycota > Lipomycetes > Lipomycetales > Lipomycetaceae > Myxozyma > [Lipomyces] yamanashiensis. The sequence goes on from JAJMBS010000026.1 coordinate 168,650, forward strand.
TATATGCAACAGTCGGGATCTTGATGCGGATATATTGTGATTCGAAACCGGCATTGAACGAGAACCGATCGGTTGGTTTGATGTCTTTTGACATTGGCTCTTTAATCAGGATACGCGTCTTTGGCACAACCGCTAGCGACTGCAAGTTTCGCACTAGCTCGTTGTCAGGTATTGAAGTGGCAGACTTGATCTCGTCGAACGATAACGACTGCCCATCGGCAACGTCATTGAAAAGCATCAAAATAACCATTGCGTACGTCGACACGTTGATCTCATGCTTGCGTTTCCTGAACGTCGCTCGAATATCGGCATTACCCATATTCGGATTCCACGTCAGCACCCGACCACTATGTCTATCCACGTAAAATCTATCAAACGAACGCTTAATCTTCTCAATCTCAGATGGAAACACACAAGTCTTGTGCTCGCCGCTGGATAATGAAACCGGCCAGTTTGTAGATGTCAAAACTGAAACAGAGAGCTCGGTGTGTCGATCTGAATCTGTGTTTTGAACATAGGTCTTATATTCCTCCGTCATGTCACTCGACACTTTCATATCTACAATGACATTAATAACAAGGTTATGGCACATAGAAGAGCAATCTTACCTTTAAACATGCCCTCCAATTTTGTGGTAAACGAGAAACCAACCTCCATCTTGAGCTTGGTAATCATCATACGCTCGACATCATCAGACACTGATCGTCCACCTAGCAATCGCTTAGCAAGATGAGATTTGTAATATGTCTCGAATATATCCTTGTCGTCGATATATCTAAACAAGGTGATAGCGCGGTCTAAAACTGCCTCAGCTTCATCTTCAGTTTTACCCTTCAAACCCTTCTTCAAATTATCGTCGATGAATAGCGACAAAAACTCGCTACACCGGTTCATTTGGTTAATAAACGACGAGAAGGCTTTGGTTAACGACGTCTGGACTTGATTATCGCCATCCATCGTGTCGTTTAAGATGCGATCGTATTTCTCCTTGAGAGCCAAAACTGCTTCGACCCACTTGAACGCAGCCATTGTGGCGGCGTTCTGCGCAGATACACCCTTTGCCCTTTCTGGTCTTTTGAGGTCTTCTAGTGCATCAGTATTGACTTCAGTTCCCTGCGCGACGACTCGGGTCATCAGCGCGTTTCTCAAATCAGTCTTTTCAGGATCAACTCGTGTACTCAGTCGGTACAACCGTTGCAAGTCATCCATGCGATCGTTCAAAATCATCTGGTTGAGACCTGATTGCTCAGAATGCATTACCGCGATGATGTTTTTAGTGATCATTGTCTCTTCAACAATCTTTGTAGTTTTAGGTTCGCTCGCGACGGACAAGTATGACATTACACGTTCGTATTCCTCCTTTAATCGCTTCTCAGTCTCAATTAGATACTGACCCGATAGACAATCACGAGCAAGTTTATCCGCCTCGGCGATATAGAACTCTGTCGATGAGCGCAAAAATTTTGGCTCGAAAGAGCGCGAATAGACAGTCTCTCCGTCAACTTTGTCCTCTGTCAGAGACTCAAGCATGAGCACGACAGCCTTGATGGCGGAGGTGTCGACGATATCGCCGTCTCGTTGCAGTCGAATTTGATTTAATATAATAGCGTAGATATGCTCGCCGACCTGGAATTCTTTATTCCGGATAACATGATCTCGAAACAGCGCAAGACCGGCATCGTAAATCAGAGGGAGTTGGAGCTCCTTGCAGTAGACTCGATCCATGTACATTAGAATATCACTGATCATGCGCATACACAGACAGTGATCATCCCACTGCATTTTAACCGCTTTCAAGAATCTAATTCCTGCTTCCCGTTGATCTGCGATCGCAAGAGGAACAGCCTGTGTGGAAGTGACCCCGTCTGCCGAGAGGGAGTTTGCGGTATTGCTGGCGAGAGGTGCGAGTTCTGTCGCGACCATTTCCTGGAGATGCTGGGCAACAAATGATTTGAACGAGTTGTAGAGCTTCTCAGCATGCTTTTTCAAGACAAGAGTGTAGGCTGTTCGATAGAGCTCTTCGTAAGAAAGCCGAGACGCGTTCTTCTTGTACATTTCCTGCATCGCGGTCGACAACAAATTCCACGAGTCCTCAAAGTTGACATCAGCAGACTCCCGCTATATTCTCACAGTCAGTATCCATACTCTTCAAGAAATAAAACAATCAACAGGGGATCCATACGTTGCGTGGAGGTCGCATCTTAACGCGCGACCGGCCACCAGACATCATCCTCGCTGACGAAGTTCTCAGATAACTGAAGTTAAAAAGATAAACTTGGCAAAGTCCGAGTTAGACTCTGCTAGATATCAAACAAATCGCCAATGCGTTCAAATGTGGAGGAGCCTGAAGGCGTGGAGAGGAGGAATGGTGAGGATGGTGAGAATAGTTTGGATGAACCGCTGCGCCGGTAGTGTCTGGAGCAGATTGGTCCATTAACAACAACCACCAGCATTCATACTACAAGATACTTTAACAGACTTAATATATCAGATAGCTAGTCATTATTCTGTTTCTGTTTTTGTAGTTTATTCATTATTAGTGCAGATATGAGTAATATTACATATGACTAAATCACATTACTCTATATTACTAATGCCCGCGGGGCAATAGGATGCTTGCATATGGCGATTCTGTGTAGTTGCAGTTACTAAATCATTGATGGGATAATGAATCATACTATGATAAGTATATCAGTAGATGAACTTGGCTGATATGATCTTGGGTTGGTACGGATTAATAGTCTCCTGCGGTGAACAAGACATTGACGATCAGTAAGTGCAGCGCTATCAGTCAGCACAGTATTATGACATTAGGAGCCAAAACCAACTGCGCAAGATTCTCTGGTTACACAATAAACGAATAAACAAGCAAATACTATTGACTTGAACAAACAACAGACACCCAAAAACCAGACAACTCCAGCCGTCCAACGATTCGGATGCTGCTCGCGGATGCAGAGACGCACACGATTGCAAGCGAGGCGAACCACTGGGAAATGATTATAATAAATACAAAATCAAAAGCAGCATGTAGCACTCAAACCAAAGAAAGCAACGACGGGACTATGCGTTCTCGGGAAGGAACTTCATACTGACGCTGTTGACGCAGTGCCGCTCATCGACTGGAGTTTTGTAACCTGGGAAAGCGACGTCAGCAACCATCAAGACAACAAGACAATTAGAACAAATAAATGTCTGATCTTACCTTCGCCCTGGAAAATATGGCCTAGATGCCCACCGCATTTTGCGCAGACCATCTCGATGCGGACCATGCCAAAGCTGCGATCTTCAAACCGCTTGATCGCACCCGGGATCGACTGGAAGAACGCCGGCCATCCGCAACCGGAGTCGAACTTCGCGGAGGACTCGTAAAGAGGAGTGTTGCAGCCCGCGCAGCAGTAGACGCCCTTGTCGTGGTGGTACTCGTACTCGCCCGTGAAGGGGCGTTCGGTGCCCTTCTCCCGAAGCACACTGAACTGCTGCGGCGAGAGGATGGCGCGCCATTCCTCTTCAGTTTTGGTGATTGGATACTCGGACAGGTCGTGTTTTGCCATATTTTGCTGTTTTGAGGCGGATGCAGATGTGTTTGCGGAGGAAGATGTGGAAGCAGCGGCGGTGGATGAGCCAGAGAAGAGAGATTTGAGTGAGAGCGGACGAGTCCGGGGAAGCTGTCGTTGACTGCGCACGCTGCCTCGAGTCAGCAGCACCCAACCACGAACACGACTCGAGCTGATTGATTGTATGTTTCTGCTCAAAAGCATCGTATGTTTCGTCTCAGCAGCACTTTGTCTCTAAATACCGCCCAATCTGCCTCTTTGCTGCTGTTTTATCGGGTCATTCTTAGTGCGGCAGTGACGACATCGAGGCGCAGGCATATCTGCGCAGGCGACGCGTGCATAGCTCAGCATCAACAAAACACAAAACACCGCGCGCGACGCGCGTCTTCGTGTCAAAACAGCTGTGAAGCGTATCCCAGCAGCACCATGGAGTCAACTGTCTTTCAGCGGCAGCTGCCGGCGAACTGGGTTTCGGATCTGGCTGTCGATGCTCTTTCTACTTCTGTCAGCGCAGTCTCGCTGCAAACCAAGGGCGACATCCTGGCTTCAAACAGGCAGCCAACAGGTACTCAATACATAGACACTGTGCACCAGCACTGAACAGCTACTCACTTTTCTATCTAGATCCACCGGAGTCAAAAATTCTAGGAGACATACCATACGCTCTCCAGGGCCTCAACTCAATCACCCTTCCCTTTTCCTCCCGCGAATCTATCACGCTGCCCAACACCCTCCCTCTGCCTTCAATCTCCGTCCTGCACTCTCTAGTCGAGCCCGCACTCATATACAAAAGCCTCGCAGCCTTCGTCGACTCCCCGAGCGGCCTCACTGGCCAGGCCTTTCGCCGCGTCGTCGATGTCGAACTTCGTGGCTATCTGACACTCATCGCGCGCATCGATCAAGAGATCAGAAAAGAACTTGAACATGAAAAGACTATGCCAGAGTGGAAACAAGGCTGGACTTCGGGCGGTGTCACCATCAAGAAATGTGTATACTGGCTACGAGAACCAACCATGGTACTAAGACTTATGGCAGACATGGTCGGCAAATGCACAGGTAAATATCCTAATCTCATTCAGCAGACCACAACTAACACCTGCAGATCTAAACGGAGGCGAACTCATCAACGAGCTATATTCTTATACATTCCACGGCGACCCTTTCATCTTCAGCTTTGCCAACAAAATCTTGAAAGACGTTTGCCGCCCTTTTTACGAGTTTCTTCAACAATGGATCTATACCGGCGACTTTAGAGACCCATACGACGAGTTTTTTATTCACAAATCTGTACAGCAAGATGGAAAATGGGATTCAAAATATACATTAGAAAACAAACATATTCCTGCTTTTATTCCCGATGACCTTGTGCACAAAATCTTCCAAACTGGAAAGAGCTTGGATTTCTTACGCTCATCCTGTGGAGACAGCGAATGGGTCGACCAGCACGGTATCAGTCTGTCGAAAACCTTTCATTACGGAGAAGAAGAAGGAGGTGTGGAAACCTCAATTAACGTGGCATACAAAGAAACAGTACACCACTTGATAAGTCTCTTGACTACCAAGTTTCACTTGCATGATCATATCCTAGCTCTGAAAAATTACATTTTGCTGGGGCAAGGTGACTTTGTCGCGATGCTGATCGAACTCCTGGCTCCGTCGCTTGGTCGACCTGCAAATACTCTTTATCGACATCATCTGACATCCACTCTTGAGACTGCTATTCGCGGGTCTAACGCGCAGTATTCTGGTCCAACGGTTCTGAAAAATTTGGATGCACGAATGCTCGAGTTTGTCCACGGAGAGATCGGCTGGGACGTGTTTACTTTAGAGTACCGCGTCGAGGCTCCTCTTGATGTGATTATCAATTCATATGCCACACGCCAATATCTAAAAATATTCAACTTTCTGTGGCGTGTAAAGCACGTGGGATTTGTACTGAATGTCGCTTGGCGACGGGCAATCACAGGTGCTCGTGGTGTCTTGAGTGATGTTAAGGATGTCGTCGAACAGGATTGGAAACTTGCGCGGGCGAGCTGCAGCGAGATGCTACACTTTGTATGCCAGTTGGAGTACTATGTGCTGTACGAAGTTATAGAGTCGTCATGGTCTGAGTTACAATTTGAATTGAAGAAGGAAGAATTGACTTTAGATCAATTGATCGAGGTGCATAAGAAGTATCTGGATAACATCACGCGTAAAGCGCTGTTATCTTCAATTCGACAAGGGAAGGAAGATGTCTACCGAGGACTCTTGCACGAAATTCTGAAAATCATGTTGTCGTTCGCCGACGCTATGGATACGCTATATGCATTCTCGGTCGAGGAGTATACGCGTCGTCAGACAGAGGAGAGTGATGAGATGGATGAAGCTCTACTTGATTCAATCAGATCAACGATGAAATCTCTTAAGTCTGAATTCCATGTTCTTGTAGGCAAGCTTCTAGCGAACCTAGCATACCAAAGCGACACCGAGATGAGATTTTTAGGTGTTCGGTTGAATTACAATGAGTTTTACGTCGTGTCGCGTAAGAATCGTACTATTGATGTATAATTATTGGCTTGGTTATGGGGTTTGCTTATCTTTTGGCTGTAATATATGGAGTATAATAATAAATGCCTTGTCTATGAGACCAAACTACGTTCATTGTAGAGGCTGAACAGCCTCGCCACATCACGGCGACTGGTTGGAGTCAAGCCATGCTGAATCTAGAGAATATAAATTTGCATTATATATGTGGTGAGTGTACTCATAGAACTTTGATATGTGGATAGAGGTTCAAGTAGTATCACTAATTATCGTCATCTTCAAGGTGAACATGCCTAATCTTTTTGCTTTGGCCAGCATCCTCAAATGGATCATCATAACTTCCTGATCTTTTTGGTCGCTGAGTAACTGTAGCACGCTGGACTGCAGCAGGGACAAAAGCAGCACTCTCCTTTTTCAGATCTCGGACAATTGGTGCTGCTTCGTATGTAGTTCTGGTGGAGGTTGAATCAGAGGAAGCTGTATTCCGCTCGAATCGTAGAGCAGGACCGCGTGGTAACGGTATACCAGATGCAGGACGCTCGTTGAGTTCAGGCCTGTAGAAAATATCGTCGTCGTCATCGTCACCGTCGGTCTCATCTGCATTCCATTCTGCGTAGGGATAGCCTTCTGGAGGCAGTCCTGTAGGATTGAAGACTGGATCCCAATATATACTTCGTCGTTCGCGGCCTTTGAGGATGAACACACCAGATGCATTTTCATGACGATCTGCACTGGATCTCACAACTCCTGCATTGCTGCCACTGCTTGAAGCAGGCTGTCCTGAGGATCCCTTTGTCTTCTGCCGCGCCTGTCGCACCAGCACGATCTGCTTCTCGAGCTCGACCAGCAGCTTCTTGTCAGGTCCCTGCAGTCGTCCTTGACTTTCCAAATCTTTCAGCGCCTGGATCTGTTTTTCCATGCGCTCCGGATTCCGCCGCGAGAGCTTCTCTGTCATGCGCTCTGCTCGCTCTGCTTTCGCTTTCTTGATTGCATTTGCTTTGTCTTTCTTGTCTGTTGATTTGTTAGTATTTTGCAGCTGGCCGCTGTATTTGCAGTCACTCACGCTGTGCCTGAGCAGGATTAACTCCTTTCTCGCTGGCCATTTCGAGATTGCACTTGTCTTCAGCTGTATTCAACTGTATCCAGTATATACAACTACACTCTCTACCAAGTGTGAATATCAGAAGTAATGATTACCAAATGATTACGTTATTTACCACTCTTCTCGGCTTCGTGTTCGGATAAGGCAAGGGCAACTCAATTTCAAATTTTTTCGCTGTGCAGCGTCTGAGCGTTTGAGAAGTCTACACGCACGCTCGCCAAAGTTTTCTCTCGCTCACTCTGACCACTTCGTCTTCCTCCTCCTCGCATCCTCCGTCACCGCTTCACCGCTTCCCACTTCTTCATACACACAATGTCTGCTCCTGCTGCTACCTTCAAGGTCGCCGATATCGGCCTTGCTGCCTTTGGCCGTCGCGAGATTGAGCTCGCCGAGAACGTACGTCTGAACAATCTTTGCTCCACGGATATCAGCCTTCTACGCGTCCAAAATAGAGACCAGTGAATACGTATATGCTAACCACACTCAATTCTACAGGAGATGCCCGGTCTCATGGCCACCCGTGCTCGTTTCGCTGAGGCTCAGCCCCTCAAGGGCGCCCGCATCGCCGGATGTCTCCACATGACTATCCAGACCGCTGTCCTCATCGAGACCCTCACTGCCCTCGGTGCTGAGGTTACCTGGTCGTCCTGCAACATCTTCTCCACCCAGGACCACGCCGTAAGTTGCCTTCTCCAGTGTTTGAAACACCAATTGAACGTGCCACTGACCCTTCTTTCTGCTATCTAGGCCGCTGCCATCGCTGCCTCGGGCGTCCCCGTCTACGCCTGGAAGGGTGAGACCGAGGAGGAGTACCTCTGGTGTATCGAGCAGCAGCTCGTCTCCTTCAAGGACGGCGCCAAGCTCAACCTTATCCTTGACGACGGTGGTGATCTTACCGCCCTTGTCCACAGCAAGTACCCCGAGCTTTTAGAAGGCTGCTACGGTCTCTCCGAGGAGACCACCACCGGTGTCCACCACCTCTACAAGATGATGAAGGAAGGTGCCCTCAAGGTCCCTGCCATCAACGTCAACGACTCCGTCACCAAGTCCAAGTTTGACAACCTTTACGGATGCCGTGAGTCCCTCGTTGACGGAATCAAGCGTGCCACCGATGTCATGATCGCTGGTAAGACCGCCGTCGTTGCTGGATTCGGTGATGTTGGTAAGGGATGCGCCATGGCTCTCCACAGCATGGGTGCCCGTGTCATTGTCACCGAGATCGACCCCATCAACGCTCTCCAGGCTGCTGTCTCTGGATTCCAGGTCATCCCCATGGAGGAAGCTGCCTCTATCGGTCAGATCTTCGTCACCACCACCGGCTGCCGTGACATTATCACCAGTGAGCACTTCATGGCCATGCCCAACGACGCCATTGTCTGCAACATCGGTCACTTCGATGTCGAGATTGACGTTGCCTGGATCAAGGCTAACGCCACCTCGGTTGTCAACATCAAGCCCCAGGTTGACAGATTCCTCCTCTCCAACGGCAACCACATCATCCTTCTTGCCGAGGGCCGTCTCGTCAACCTTGGATGTGCCACCGGCCACTCGTCGTTCGTCATGTCGTGCTCCTTCACCAACCAGGTTCTTGCCCAGATCGCCCTCTTCAAGGTCGGTGACGCCAAGTTCCGTGAGGAGTTCGTCGAGTTTGCCAAGACCGGTCCTTTCGACGTCGGTGTCCACGTTCTCCCCAAGATTCTTGACGAGACTGTCGCTCGTCTTCACCTTGATCACCTTAACGTCAGATTGACTCCTCTCTCTGCTGCTCAGTCTGAGTACCTCGGAATTGCTCCTGAGGGACCTTACAAGGCCGAGATCTACCGTTACTAAGCGTGTCGCAGTGTCTTTGAAGCGCTTTCTGCCTTCATTTTCTAGTGTCGAGAACTGTAATGAGATCCAAGTTTTCTAGACTGGAAGAGATTTGAAAAAGAAAACTATACTGGAAGGGTTCATGTATAATTTATTAATGGTGTTTATGATTTGGCTTTTAGCAATTTGTTTTGTTATGATCCTCCGTTAAGATAGATTAGATAGGCTCCAGGGTATGATAGGTATATAGTATATATTTTTAATATATGTTTCCTTTTTATTATGTTATTATCGTTCAATTCCTAAATTTGTAGTGAAATATGAGCTACTTTTTTCGACCTACAGCAAATAGAAAAGGAAGCTTTACTTCTATTTTGCTGTCGTCCTGGGGCTGTAGAGTAGAGCTGCTGTTACTTCCTGAGCTGCTGACGGCCGTGTGATTTGGGATTAGCTTCTCTTGAACCATGACGAGAATTTCGAACGCATGCTCAAATACTTCGATGTCAAAAGGACCTGAGGCGATGAAGCACTGACGAATATCTTCAGCTCGAATCCCTCCTGTATGATGAGATTGGCTGGGGTCGTGAGAGTGAACATGAGAGTGGCTGTGATTGTGATCGTGCGTATGAGTGTGTGCTTGAGTATGCGTATGACTATAAGAGGATTGCTTAGCAGTCTTCAAGTTGCGAAAGATGTCGGCGGTGAATTCAGTCCATTGTAGATCGACAACACAGAGCCAACCGCCTTTTTTAAGAGCTTTGCTTGTGATTGCTTCGGTGACGCTCTGGATATCGGGAAGATGGTGGAATCCCATTGCGCAGGCGGCCACGTCGATTTTGCCCAGCCAACCTTCGTTCTGAGCAGCGTTGTCCTCCAGGTGAGCAGAATGGAGAATGTCACAGGTGTATGCATACATTTCCGACGGATCAAGACCCTGATTTTGAGCACGTAGATTATACTGAGCAACTGCATCTGGATTGATATCGAGCCCAACAATATGCTCAGCGTATTCAGCTATATGATGCGATAAAGCCCCTGTACCACAAGCGAAGTCCAAAAATAGCGAGTCTTCGAAGTCAATTAAAGCTCTGATAGGCTCGTACTGAACTATGACTTGGGCTGCAAAATTCCTTGCTCTGATCAGGGCAGGTACTGAAGAAGAACGGCGTGGTGGAGGCTCGTCCGCGGAATCATCGCTGTCTGAGCAGGACGAATCTGACGATGAGCTAGTAGCTACAGTCTCCTTTCCTTTTCCCTTTCGTTTTATCGTAGACTCATCAAGCGGTTCAGTATCAGCAGTGCCTAAAAACCTACTGCTCATATCGTTTCCTCGGATTCTACTCTCCCCTCACTATTCGCTGTCTGGTTCGTGGACAAGTTCTTGATTACTCGAGCCCGGTTAGGCAGCAAAAGATCTTCAGCACAAGAGCATCGGGTTAGGGCGTGCTTTAATGAATTCCATAATCCAGACAATCACGAACGACTGCGCGAGAGTAAAGGATAGAAAGGAGAGGAATACGCGAGTTTGTATAGCTTATTTGGTATAATAAGTAATGAGAGACGGCAGAAAAATAGATAGTAAGTACTGAATGGAGATGCAGATGGTCGAAGGAGAAAGTGGTAATTGAAGCAAAACGAGATCCGCACAGATCCGAGTTTCTAGAAGAGCGTTCTCACACGATCAATCAGAAACAGCGTATTATTTAATAGTGATTGATAGCTAAATGACAGGATTTGAACAATACAGAGCACTACGATATCGTCAAAGCAAAGTCTACTCTTCTTCGCGATTGTGCTGTACTTAACCAGACTGCGTAAACCCAAACACGACTACGACTGCGTTATTCTGAACATTATTCTCAACAACTTTATTGCTGTATTTCCTCTGACATACACACAAATACGCACACATTGTGCGCTTCTTCACTGTCGAGGTCAGCAGGTTCTTGGATTCCTGAGCTACCGATGTTTCGCCAAATGGAGACATGCTATTCTGGTATGAAGTGCACCAGCCTTAATTGTTTATCTATGTGCGGCATTGTACCCCACAATAGCGGAGCTGATCGGTGATCCACTCGTCGCGCAGAGCTCACGACTGCTTCCGGTTCAACTTGTGCTTTGTCGTCCTCCTCTTTCTCAAACTGCTCTGGCTTGCGAATATTGGCCTATATTTCATGTATGAAGTGTGCTGGCTGGATTGTATTTCTTAACCGTGGTTGAATACGCCCTGTTCTTCTCATTCAGCATCGATTCATGGTGCGCCGTTCTTGTTTACCTATTGACGATCATTTATCTGGTTTGCTGATCTCCAAATCATTCTCTAGAATTGCACTCTACACCACTCAAGAGTACGTTAGTTGAAATGCAGCTGCCGGAGGGCACTTCTCTCTTGCTCGTCGAGCTCGGAGCGCTCGTGTGCTTCGCACATCTTGTTGCCTTTGTGCTCTTTGCCGTCATCAGAATCCTCACAGGAATCTCTATCCAGCGCCTCGGATTCTTTTCTCTCCGACACATATCTTTCACCTTAGCGACTGGGTTGTTGATTGAAATTGGCAAAATCGAGCTGGAATTTCATCGTCCGACGTTTTCGAGGCCGTCTTATATCACGCTGACAGTGGCTGATGTATCCATATACTACGACTATTTCGATGAGTCTACGCTAAATGCACCTCTCGGTCAACCTAATGCAGTATCTGCGTCAGAATCTTCGACAAACTCATCAAAACCAACATCCTCGGACGATCCTCAACCTGGAAATTTTTCCAAGGCTAAGACCTCCACTTGGAAGAAAACTATCAAGCGCCTCGGATCTGCCTGTCAAAGATTCCACGTCATGCTGAAATATCTCAAACTTATTGATCTTAGCTTGAAGAATGTTACTATGATTGCTGAAGATGTTGGAAAACTACATATACGGAGTCAGACTTTCAGCTTGGACCAGATCAATCCGAAATCCAAGTTCTTCAGCACCGTGCTGGCGTCTTGTAACATGTCGAAGGATCACAGCACAATAGGCATAGTTTCCTGGAGATTTGCAATTAAAAATATATTTTATGAGCCTGACAATGACCCTGCCGAAGAACTGCTCGATGTTTTCCAGCTGGAAGTACATGACGTTTTCGACAAACAGACTCACCTGACTCGTGATCTATCGATCAACGTGCGTGTTGGAAACATTACTATTCCTCTCGACACATTCTCATCGTTTCATCACCGACTTCGACAACGGCGTATGCATCGTCTTCGATTGAAGGCGCAGAAATCCGCAGCAAAAGTAGCACATCCTGAAGATGCACCTTCGGGCGATTTGGTTGACGGATTGTACCTCCTGGTGGATGCTATCCGTGAGGTGCGTGTCCATGTTGCAAAAATCGGAATATACAGATTCTCGCCAGTATGCGACTACCTGATTGCCAGAAAACGCCCAATCTACTTCAGTCTGTCAACCAAAGATTTTACAATTGATCTACGGCGCCTTAATCAGAACAGTCCTGGTCATCGCATGTTCTTTGCGCGTGAAGACATTTCTCATCAGGCTATCATGACCGCGATTTCAATAACGGTCGGTCTGGATGACGCCGAAACAGGCGTACACGACGAACTGGTGTATGTTCCGATGATTACCATGACATCAACAACAAATGTCTTACGCAAGGCCCTCGACATCTATACTGGAGCTGAAACAGATCGTAACTCTAGTTTGCTAAAGGGCAGTTTGTCGATCAACTCCCCTGCTGTTGATATAAGAGCCAGATACCTCCCATTTTTGGTGTCGATATTGGCGTGCTACAATCGTTCGAAGAAGTCCACGCAGAAAGATGCATTAGAAAAGACAGAATCCAAGCGAGACGCAGGTATGAGATTAGTCGAACTTTTACCTCGTACCGTAATCAAGCTTTCAGTTGAAGAACCCGGTGCTCGTATCAAAGTGGACGAGGATGACACAAATACGACTGGTAAAAGTGCTCGCGTTTTGGAAAGAGAGACCGAAGAACCACGAATCCTGGCTTCGTCGTGCTCAATCATTAACTGTGAACTTGAATCGTCTCACACTCGAGAGCCATATTTACATTACGGCTTGACAGTATCTTTCCGTATGACTGATTTCAATACTTGGGTCCGAGGACCTACGAGCCGACACGAACTTGTGAAGGCGGAGTCACTTTATCTGAAAATGGTTGCGCAGACGAGTCCGCTGCTCGATGTTGCCCTCACTGGATCTCTGGCGTCTCTGGGCGTATTCTTAACTCGCCCAGAAAACGTGAATGGCCTGAAAGATTTCGTCACACATATCAAATATGAGGTGCAGTCTATCGGTCCAAAGTACGCTCCTGAAATCAAAGAAATATGTGAAAGCAGCCCGCGTTCTCCGAAGAAAAATTTCTTGCGGCTTTTACCACCTTGGCTGTCTCATGTTCGTTTCGAAGGATCTGATGTTATGCTTTGCGCCTCGAGCAGAGATCACCATGCTACTGGAGCCGTCAAGGAAGTTGCGCGAGGCTTGGCTGTTCAAATAGAGTCATGGATTCTCGACTACAAACCGCACGTAACTTCGCATCAAAGCTCCAGGTCCCGACGTCATCACCGTTCAGCTACGCGCGCTGATTCCCCAATGGCTGGTAATGAGTTCCCTCACAAAATTGAGGCATTAAGCTCTAGATTCAATATCACCAAACCCGAAAGACGACGGCTCGCGATTGCGTTTAACGGTATCGAAGCTTGCACTATGGATGCGAACGATATCCTTGAGCAGACTACGCCTCTTTTGATTATTCCAGATGTGGAGATTGCGTTGGCGACCTACATGAAAGATCACAAGGCATTGGTGGAGGTCAATATGTTGATTAGAAAGATGATTGTGAATTACTCGTTATTCCACCATTACTCAATGCTCCTGGCCGTGCAAGCAATCACTTCGACTCTGAGCAGGATGGAGAAGAAGACCGAGGATACAAGAGTGACAACTCCCTCAACAAGTCCATCGGACGAGCAAATGTTGGTGGACGTTCGATCGCACCATATTCGCGTCAAAGCCAATTTACCATTGTCCCCGCCTATCATGATAGAGTGTTCCGGTCTAGGACTTTCTAAGCGGAGCAATAAGGCTCCCATTGCCACCGCGAACTTTTTCAGAGTGTTTGTCGAGTCAGCAAACGATTGCGGTGCTTGGGAGAGATTCATTGTTGTTCGCCGTCTGAGAGCTGAAATAGTTAACAAGCGACCTCATATCAACATCAACGTGCCCTCAATCTCTACTGAAGAAAAGCCTATTGCCGATCCGATCGAAGATGACATTCTCGTAGGCTCTGATGCTGTTTCACTGTCGGTTCCTCACGGCTTGTTGGTGTATGAATTGGTTGAAGGAATAGTTACCAGTTTTAAAGCGGTGAAGCAGTTGACGCACGAGTTCAAGTATAATTCTGATGAGTACATTCTGAAGCCGACGGTAAAGAAGCCTGTGAAAATGCCTAGGGTGCGGGTGCATTCAAAGATTTTGGAGATGAGAATTGAAGACGATCCATTTGAAGCGCGATTAGGATTGATTTATACCGTTGGGTTGATTGAAATGAAGTCTAGACTTGCTCGAGAGGCTGCTTTTGAAGCGAAGGTTCAGGCTCTACAGATTGCCTCAGGCAAACTGAGAAATGGAGATGAAAATGACGTTAGAAAGGCAAGCGCGACCGAACTAAAGGAGCCAAATGAGCCACAATTGGAGGAAGGAGGTATTAAGAGAAAGCACACGTTTAAGTCAATGAAGGGAATGAAACATCACAAACATTCTCGATTGAAGCGTGCTTTGCCAATTCGCTATACACCAATGGAGGCTGAAATGCCATCGGATAGTGCGAAAATCTCAACTGACGAGGCATACAGCAAACTTAAAGAGCTGCACTCCAGCTCATGGATCCGAAGAATCACGAGAGCTCGACGTATGCGCGCCACAGCTGTGGAGGCGAGGCGCCACAAACTAATTGGAACAGACGAGGTTGATAGCGACCTTACGAGCGAAGAGAAGATCATCAGTATCCCAGATGCACCGCCGTTATTTCAAATTTTATTCAGTGATCCTAATATTCTTCTTGACAAACCTAGCTTTCCTTTAAATGAGGTTCACTCTTTTCTGCATAAAATTGGGAAAGGCGTACCAGAAAGTACTGGTTATTCGCTGCTGGTTCCATTTTTCTGGAATATCGACATGAGTGAACTTAGAGTGTTGCTCAGAGATTATCCCCTACCTTTTGTCCATGTCCCGCAAATGAATAGTTCACAATCTGGAAAGGGCCCAGCATGGTCTCTCAAGAGCGACATGGTTATTGCTGAAGAGATGTTTGACGAGGCGTCATGCCGCTACATTCGCTGCCCAATTGTATCTCAGGTCGCACACTCGGATGACGAGTACTACCTTACAGTTACTAGAACCATTGCTGCTGTAAAGCTGTATTCGACAATAGACATCAATATTGCTACTTCGGAGCCAACTCGAATTACTTGGGCACCTTCACTTCAACCAGCTATTCAACAGACAATGATGACGTTTGATACGATGACGAAGCCTCCTATTGATCCGTCGCCGAAGGTCGGATTTTGGGATAAAATTCGACTCATATTTCATTCCAAAATCAGATTTTCATGGCTCGACGGTGCCGTTCATCTTTTGCTGAAGGGTTCTCACGATCCCTACAGTATTACAGGATCTGGAGCTGGTTTTGCTATGTGCTGGGAGAATAATGTCACTTTGGACATAAATCCTACTGAAAAGCCACAGGATTTCATGGTGGTTGATAGTGAGAATTTTTTGCTGGCTGTTCCAGATTTCAGTTATTATGTGCGACAGCTAAATTGGATGAACGACAAGATGGAAGACTCGTCAAGCACTTATTCTGATTCAGCTTCTCATGCACGTTTCCGCAAGATTATTATGAAGCTGTCGGGCAACTTGCAATGGAAAGCGGGATTGCTTTTCGAGCGTGAGACGAAGGATGGGTCGCGCACTTTTGAATCAGTGCCGCATTATACAGTACAATTACGACGACCCGACTCTGTTCCTAAAAATCATGACTCTTATGCTGGGTTCAGGAGCGAATACATTCATCTTGCTTTGACAGTGGTCTCTCCACGCGACGAGCAATGGTCGGCGTTTGCAACCGAAAAATCAACTGGTAGCGCGAACAGCATGCATCTTTCTCCCTTGTCGTTTACTCATTTCTTCAAATGGTGGGATCTATTTGCGGGAGAAATGTCGCTTCCAGTCCGCAATGGCAAATTGTTCCCGCCAATTATGGTCTCAAAGAAATTTGGCCGACATCTTGCTACGATCAAGTATCAATTTGCTCTTCGTTCTCTCTCGATTAGTCACATGTATTTGTATAAGCGAGACGATGATATGAGTAAGAAGGTTATGAGTTCTGTTGGATTGAAGGGCCGTATCGATAGTTTCATGATGGATTTGCATCAACGTCGCGAGTTCATCACATATACTGACAAAGTCACAAGCGAAGTACGGAAGCAGCGAAAGATGAGGCTTAATGTCGGAGAACTTGACTTTCAAAATGCCGATATTCGCGGTGTGACTGTTTCTTTCAAGGAGCGCACCGCAGAAGAATTGGCTTCACAAATTGGAGATCCTTCTGGTGAATCGGAGATCATTTCCCTGCCTGATTCGACGATCAATGCACCGCCTCTGGCGAAGCTAAAAGTATTCGACAACGACTTGACCTGGATAGACATAGACGATTATACTGAGCTTGATTCATTTGTTGGCTCAGAAAATTTGTCTTCAGTGAAAGTTCTTCCTTTCTTCTTTACTCCACGCTTCACCTATTATCGGCAAACGGAGCATAATCATCTATCGGATCAGAATAAGATGCCCAAGAGTGGTTCTTTGCCGTTTGGCAACGAGCCGTCTCACACTTGCTTATTGGGGCAGACAGGTATGTGATATCATTATGCTGATTATTTTGAACGTGGCTAACTGTATAATCGTTATAGATACCGTAAAGTTTCAGACAGATTTGATATCGGTGAGAGCGAGAGAGTTAGAGACGCAGATAACGGCGAACGATGAAGAAGTTGAGAAGTACAGAAAAGCTGCAAGGCTTTCTACCGATGATCATGTCGCTCGGCGGCGAGTAAGTAGAGCCATTTTTGTTTCATGAGTGAATCGCAACGCTAATGAACAACTCTGTGTAGTTTTTGGCAGCAAAGCAAGATGCTGAACTGCTTGAGTTGAAGAGGCATACTCTTCACCAGCTATGGTTTTCCTTTCTTTTGTCTTCAGGACAGGTGTCCCCTGAAGATATGCATAAGCATGATACTTATAATGCTCAATTTTGCGAAACCAACGAACAAATATTTGGCAATGATAAGCTTGATCTTTCCGTTAATCTTCAGTCACTAAGGTCATTGGAAGACGAGACATTTTCGGATTTCAATAATCGCTTTATTTTCCATAACGTACAAATCAAATGGTCAAATTCGATTCGCAATATATTTTTGAGATACATTCATCAGATTGGACAACGCAAAGGTCTTATTTATTATATGTCTCGACGTGCAGTTAAATTCCTCGACGACCTAGATAAGGAGAAAAGGAAGAGAGAAACAGGTGTGACTACCTCGTCTGCTGCGACCGACGATGACTTGAAGAATCCCGATCAAGACGAGTTAGCACGTGAAGACTTGCGAGATCTGGAAGAGCGCGTATCAACCCGCCTTGCCCCAGTGAAGTCTAGAGAGGAGGTCGAGAAACGCAGGACTGATACGATGATTGACTACTTGTTGTCTGACGCCAAGCAGCATCTAGTTGTTTCAGATGCAATGGACGAGACAGAGAAACCGGCTGAGCATACAGGTAGCCATAAATCATCTCACGCACGCCATCTTTCTAGAATTTCTGAGAAAAACTCATCATCATCTAAATCGGCTATTGCCGGTGCAGTTCCTGGCATAATTATTTCAGACTCAAATAAGGGGTCTGAGGTTGATAATTCATCGGTTGAAGCTCAGTCGGAGTCCGATTCCGATTCCAATGCTGAGAGTGATGATGGGGGCGAGGAAGAAGACAAATTGATGGACGACCAAATGCTTCAGAATCTGGCTTCGCAATATATTGCCCGAAGCAGTTATGTTATTCGCCTACTTGGGCCCCAAATTCAGCTACAGAGCGAAGTAAATCCAGATTCGACACTGCTGGTCACGTCGCAGAATATTGAGCTTAAGATCACCTCTATAATGGATAAAGCTGAGCTGGAGGATGATGTTAGTGGTCTCGTTCAGTCTCGCTTTTCGGCTCACTTGGACAACGCGCAGTTTTTTGTGTTCCACAAGAGTACCTTATTGCGTCAATCTCAATGGCTGTTCGCGAACAATGCTTATGGAAGTACGCGGGTGTATAATGGATTGCCTAGAAAACATGTTTCAAAAGATGCTCCGATAGAGCCTGATGATATGGTAAATTCTGCTATCTGGCCCCCTTGGGTTCCTCTAGAGAGTATATACGAAGGCTCAGCTTTAAAAACATCTCGTATCGCGGAAAAGACATCGGCATCACTGTTATACGATAAACACAATTCTCTTCGTTTGAAATACGGAGATAAGGTTACCGAGAAGTTATCAGTGAACGGGATGCCTTCTATGGCGCGACAGGTTGACCAACTGGCTGTCGAGTTTCCTAAAGTTGTTGCGTTTGTCGATTCATTGCAGTATTATGCAGTTTACATTATTGTGATGGATCTTCTGATATACTCAGAACCACACTCAAAGAAATCTAACGAGAGACTGGAGAAGATCTTGCTGTCTACAGACTTTAGCGACCTTTCAGGTGCAGCAGAGATGGTTGAGAATTTGCAGAGAGAGATTAGACAACTTGAAGAAATCAGGCATCAATTCCTGATTTATTCTCCGGAGTTGGATGAACAAAGTTGGGGTGATATGCGAAGTGTCATTGAGGAGCTGAGAAATGCGAGGTCAGAGCTCTTCTATATCATGAAAGCTATTACGATTGGTCAACGCAGACGAGAAGAAAAGAAATCACAAACTTCCGGCACTCTACAATGGCTTATCACCGGTCAGCAAATTATTGCTCACCTTCTTCTTGAAGATCGAACTCCATTTGTGGATGTGGCTCTAGCAAAGGGATGCTTTAGACGCCTTGAGAATTCAGACGGCTCGAATCTAAACACAATTGAGGTCGATATGCTGCAAGGTATTAATCTTCTTAAAGACGCTCTTTATCCTGAAATGTTATCGCCTTACTTTGAAGCAATGAGCGAGTCAGATAGGAAGCGAAAGGCGTTACGAGTAGATTGGTACATGCTCGAGGCTATTGGGGGAATTCCTGTAATGGACCATTTTGAAGTGGATTTAATTCCGCTCAAAATTCAACTGGAATATGATATCGGCCAAAAGCTCTTCCAGTATGTATTTCCCAACCAAACGGAATCACCTTTTCAGATTTATGATGCCTCTAATATGATGCATTTGGATCCAGCAAGCCAAACTCCTTCGATTAAATCCAATCGCACAGATTCATTTGGAAGCTCAATTATACCTCAAGCAGGGCATGATTCTGACGACTCATCATCAGACGACATGGATGACACAGCTTCAGAGATCTCTAGAAATTTCTTTGGCAACGCCAAGAATAATAATTCACAGACCAATGTGAATAATCAGTCAAGTGATACTGTGAGTATTCATTCATCACACTCTTTTGCTCTCAGACGAAGAGGATCCAGCTTAGCGGAACATGACGCTGCTCCGAGATCCCGACGATTCAGACTCTCTTCGACAGGATCAGCTGGCAGTCTGAAAGACAAGACTGGAAGCGATACTGCTTCAATCAGATCTTTTGCATCAGGTATAAGCGAACATAAGATGTCAACCGGTAAAGTGTCGCACGAACAGACTTTGATCGATGATGATGATCTGTCAAAAATGGTTACCCGTGCATCAAATTTCATCACATTTGTATATGTCGCATTCCCTTCGGTCGTTCTTTGTATTAGCTACAAGGTTGGTTTTCTGATTTTAGATCTACTGGTGGATTCAGCTTTACTGACTCATGTCAACAGGGCAAAGGATCAAGAAATATCGAGGATGTGCACGAATTTGAATTTAGGCTACCAACAATTGTCTACAGAAATAAGACGTGGTCCAATCTCGACTTGGCGGTGCGTCTTAAGAAAGGTATATACTACTTGCGTTATTTTAAAGATATGAGTAGTAACTTCATTACTTTAGATATCATTAAGGCTTTAATTTCGCATACTGGAGCCTTGATTGAAAACAAATTTAAGCGACGACAAAATAACTCACGCAAGAACAATCCTAGTCCTCTGATTAGGCAGATTTCAGATTATGCTGCGTTCACGAGTTTGGCTGACCTCAGCGAGGCGAACATTAATAAAGAAACATAAGTGGAATAGTGTATGCTAACATGAAAAGTGATATGAGAGAGAGGGGTTATTTCATATTTTGGGCAGATGGAGGCGCTGTATTAATGGGTTGATATTTATTGCCATTTGCTATTATGGATATTTTGCAGTATAATTAAGAGTTGTAGTATTATTGTAACATACTGTCGAGATCTGTAGACTTAAATTGTATAGCCCATAGTGTAATTTCACCTAGTGAATGAGCTACTGTCAACGAAATTGCCTCTGTAAATCAGTGTACTCCGCAACTCCAAATTCGCCAACTCAAGCAAACAATGTACCAGCCTCATAATCAATACTGTCTGCCAGTGCTTTCCTCTTAGGTAACGGTGAGATCTGATTCAGTTCTAGACTTTGCAGAGCTTTTAGGAGCTCGCTTTCGTTGAGGGTTGCAGCGGCTAATAGACAGCCATATTCTTCAAGCGCTTTGGCGACTTCTGCTTGATGGCCATGCATAAGAACGGGATTAGGAACAACAATCAATCGTGGAGTTGGGTTAGATCGCAGAGTGTCTAATATTGTACCGGTACCTATATATTCCAATTATACGTCAGAAACATACTTCAGAAACAAAATAAAGAAAATGCAGATCATTCAGGTTGAGGCAGGGTTACTCACCAGCATGCGATATAACAACTGAGCTACTTGAGATTTCGGCTGCCATTTTCTCCGTGATACCAAACCCAGAGACTCGGATAGACTTGTCGTTTACAATTGAGGGATCTACTTTCGACAGGCAGACTTTGAACTTCGTCTCGGACTCTGGAAATGGTCCATATTGCACTCTGATTTCCTTGATATTCAAGCTGCTGAATACGTAATTAAGAGTTTTGGTAGAGCCCAGTATAACCTCAAATAGCTCGTCAAACGGAAATGTAGCACCTGTACATATGAGAAGAGTATGTGGACTCATTATCTATTGGAGGATCAGTTCGTATAGTGTTCAATGGATAATCGGAGGCGGGGATATTCGCTGGTCAAGTACGCGCTGTCCGTACGCATCGCGTCGAGGGAAAGGGTAATATATTTGATCGTTGGGAGTTTGGGACGATCGATTGCGTACTGACGTTTGCCCACTCTTTCGCTACAATGTCTACATTACAAATATTACAGTTCATTCTTTACTTTCGAAAAATGATCATATCATATCATATACATGTACATATATGCAGAAGATTAAATACCACTACAGGGCGCAATCCAAAAGCAGTAAGCCAAACCTTTGTAAAAACCTCACGGTGAAGCAGGAGCATAGCGAGGCGTCTCTGGCTCATCGCCCCACACAGCGGGTGTAGCGGCTGTGAACCCGGGAGACTTCGCGTCATACGGTGCTGGCGTAGTAGCATCATCCCATCCGCCAGGAGTAGGCGCTGAAATGGCACCAGGAGTAGGCGCCGAGAGCACGCCAGGAGTAGGCGCACTGTTGTAAGGAGTGTAAGCTACCGTACCTGGATCGTTGTAAACACCTGGAGTTCTGCCGTCATCCCAAGGCGTGGGCGCCGCAGAATCAGAATTCCAAGCAGGAGTTTTGCTTCCTGATTCCGGTCTTGGAGTTTGCGCTCCGGCTTCCCAGGTTGCCCGACCAGGAGTCCGGTTGCCATTGCTATTATAGGCAGGCGTTCGAGCACTTGCATTCCAACTATATGAACATAAAATGTTAGAAGCCATAAAAGTATAAAGAAGTTCAAAATACATACGCAGGTGTTCTGTTACCAGCGCCATATGCCGGAGTTTTAGATCCTGAATTCCAGGCCGGAGTGCGCGAGGAAGAAGAACCCCAAGCAGGCGTTCTTCCACCATCGCCAACTGCAGGAGTTCTTCTACCATCTGCCCAAGCAGGTGTTTTAGAGCTGTCTGCCGCTGCCCATGCAGGAGTCCTTCCTCCAGAACCTGAAGTCCAAGCGGGATTGCGGCCCGGTGTCATACCACCTTGCTTCCAAGAGTTTGCTCCCTGGTACTGCGGTAGAGTCTCCACATTTCCATTCAAAAACTTTTTCGGGGTAATGAACTCCTCGTAACTAAGAGTCTTTCCACCTCTGTCCTTAAAACCGAGTTTCGTCTTTTCCAGAGATATCATCTTGCTCTTAGAATGAAGTTCAATACGTGCAACCACATCAGTCGCATCTTTGACAATTCCAAGCAGACCTTTGTAAGGACCTTGCCTCACTATAACAGTCTGTCCAATGGTCTTGTCTCGTCCGCCTTGTCGCGGGATGTTTTGAGGCGGTGCCATTCCAAGGGCTCCAACTTGAAGATTGGGATTCATTTTTGTCAAATCTGGACCATTGGACTCAGTGATTCTTCCACCCTTGGCAGCAACAGCAACCACATTTCGCGTATGTACAAGAGAAACGCCAGAGTTTTCGCTCTGAGAGCGATTGTGGAGGAAAGCAAAAGTACGATAAATATGCAAAACAACGCCTTGGTTGCTGCCTCCGTCCACCTCTTTGACTGTATCTCCAACTCTTATCTCAGCACCATTATGATCAGTAGCAAAAGAAAACTTGTTCTCCACTTTCATGCTGATGGCAGAAGGCAGAATAGTTTGTGCGACGCCATTAATATTCAACACTCTAAAAGCGTCACGCTCAATCTTAATAATACACGCCACATTATTAGCGCTAAGCTGCACAAGGTCGTGGATCTGGTATTTTCCAAGCACATTTCTGCCACCAATATCAGACGCCTCCTTGAGATCTCGCGAGAAAACTGTGAATTCTTGCATAGACATATCGCTCAAAATAGTGACAACATCATCCTTCGCTCTGACCACCATACCGGTCTCATCTTTGAATTTTCCGCCGATAACACGAACGTGATCACCCTGATTGAATTTCTTGCGCAAACTTTTGGCAGGAATTTCGATTATCTGCCCTCGAAGCTCTTCACTTTCGGCACGGACGGACACGATATCACGATCGAATGAGACTACTCGACCGTGAACTCCAGTCTGCTCTCCTTCGTGAACCTCAACATGATCACCGGCTTGGAAAGAGGTACCAGACGTTGATTGCTTTAAACTTTGCGCAAGAGCTTGCAGATCAACACCCTCATCATCTTGAGTTGAAGAAAATCTCGTTACTTCTTCTAACTTCGGCTCCACGTTATCTGTAATGACCATACTAAGTCTGAAATCTTTGATGAGATATCCATTGACATATTCTTCACCCTGAAAAATATAGTGGTTATCTTTCGCCTGTCTCTGTTGATAGTTCTTAGGATCGGCCATACGCGCTTCCATTGGTGCGAATAATCTTGGGGCCGGACGGGACGACGAGCTGGGTCTCTTTCTCTTTCCGTCTGGTCCAACCTGGCTCATGATATCTTGAGTTCTGCCGTAATCTAATCTCGGGACAAGCTTCAGCTGAACCTCTAAGCCGTTCTCACTGAGATCAATGACGACAGCTAAATCACCCTGATACTTGCCACGCTTAATTCGAACATAAGATCCGGGAACAAGTTCAACATCGGCTCCTTTGTTTACTCGAAGGAGATCTGTATACTCGGTGACAGGAATAAGAATCATTTGTCGGGCATAAACATTGGGAATTCCTTTCAAAGCATATTCCACATCGAGCATTTTGCGGGCTTCGACGTAGACATAGCCAGAGAAATTGTCGCGCTGGAATGCCGAAAAAATTTCCAAGGGGGCTTTAGAATACTGAAGACTGACTTTCTTGCGCCATAAAGTTCGTACGATCTGCTTTTCCTTGCCGGTTTTGCATCGCACACCCCAAATATTCGGATCTTCTACTGAAGGCACCAGGAGCCGTTGTGGGACCACGCTCATATCCCCACGATATTGAGAAGCGGCCGAACGACCATATTTCTGTCGATATTCAGAAGCTAAACGCTCGGCATCTTCTTCAGCGATTGCTGCTCGCTGACGATCTACCTCACGATGTAGCCGGTCATCGGTTCTGTCGAAGTCGTTCTCCTGTGCATCCTGGATGAAGCCATCTATACTGAAGTGTTAGATATTGTCATAATGTTTTGGATATCTAAAAAAAGTTATGCTGTTACCTTCTCTTCCAAGCTCGTCTTCATCTTCCTCCATCTCCTCCTCATCTTCGTCGACCTCAGCCTCAACATCAAGGAACTGATTGCGACGTTCTTTACGAGGCCGTTTCCGTCGTCTCTGTTAATCAACAGTTAGCATCAATCCAAAGAAATTCAAGGAGTGAGCTTTAGTAGCTTACGCTTCCGCTGTCGTCCTCATTATCATCGTCTTCTTCCTCTTCATCATCTTCATCATCTTCATCATCTTCATCATCTTCTTCGTCCTCATCGTCCCCGCCGTCAATCTCCTTAGAATCAATATCTCTCTCAAATCCGCCTCGTGGTCTGCTCTTTGTATCATCGCCAGTCTCGCTCTGGGCGGACGGAGATCTACTGTCGCGCAGACGGTCCCGCTGGCGCTGTGAAACATTGCTTGTCTGCTCGGACTCTTCAAGTACGTCCTCCGGATCAGAATCATCAAACATATTCTCAAGTCCCGACATTGTGCGCTGTATTTTCTCGAGACAGAGTGGGGAAACAGAAGGTGATTGATGGATGCGCGCTGAGATCGGATACAGTGCGATGGCGGTTTGCAAGGCAAAAAGCTCACAGCTCTGGAGTAGGGTATTGTTGAACTCTTCCACACATTCTCCACGTGATTTACACTTAGTCATACTCCTTGTACATATTTGCCATTAAAGAGCCCTAACCTGCAATAATATCTGGGAATTTTTTGAGGTCCCGGGGGAATATTCATCTGCGCACCGAATTCTTTAGTGATACTCGCACTATGAATTCTAGAATGCACAGTTTAGTGAGAGTTACGCGGTCTTTGATCTACACAACGCGTTTTGCTGCGTCGCAGAGACTGACAGCGTTTCAATCAGCTTCAGCTCCAGCGCAGTTGTTCTTGCTCTCTGCGCGACAGTACTCCGACCAGACCAGCGCCCAAGCAGCAGAAACGGAGACGCCCTCAGGCTTATTTTCTGAAGTCGAGAACCTGCATCCGCTCATAATAAAAGGAGTCACCGATATGGGCTTCACCAAAATGACCGAGGTGCAACAAAAGGTTTTGCCATTTCTTCTGTCTTCAGACACCCGCGGCGCCCATGCTCTCGTTCAGGCAAAGACCGGCACAGGAAAGACCGCTGCTTTTATGCTCCCTGTTATTCAAGATGTTTACGAGACTGTGTCCAAGCAGGCACGCGTCAAAACCGCTTCTCCGCTGGCAATTATCATTGCTCCCACTCGAGAGCTGGCTTTTCAGATCCGGGACGAGTCCGTAACAATGTGCCAGGCAATTATGAAGAACGATCCCCATTCTGCTCCGATTGTGCGAGCAGTTGTTGGAGGTACAAATAAAGTTACAGAATCTAGACACGTTTTTGGAGGCAGAGGTTGCCATATTCTTGTCGCCACACCGGGACGACTTTTGGACCACATCAAATCAGACCCTACATTCTTCCGGTCCGTCAAGATAAAAGTTTATGACGAAGCTGATCGCCTTTTGGATCAAGGCTTTGCGCGGGAAATCGCTACTATCGATCAGGCTCTTAGAAAGCTCACCGAATTCGACCAAATTCTGATGTTTTCGGCTACCATTCGGCCCGATGTCGTTGCTGTTGCCGAACAAGAACTCGGAAAGTCTTACTTGTTTGTCAAGACAAGCTCTGATAGCGAGGTTCCAACTCATGTGACAATTCCTCAAACCGTCATTCACGTTGATAGAATTGGAGATCAGCTTGAACCGTTGGTCTCTCTTCTTGCACAGAACTCAGAACTTGCCGACAAAGGGGTGCCATTCAAGGGAATCGTTTTTCTGAGAACAGGGAAAGAAGTCGCCCACACCCACGCTATCTTAGCCGGAATCATGAAACATTTTAATTCCAAAATCAAAGTGACGCATATGTCTGCGAGGTTGTCGCAGAACAGGCGTGTAGAGGCGCTCAATGAGTTCAAGACAGCGGAGTATGGACTTTTGGTTGCTTCAGACGTCGTAGCTCGAGGTGTTGATGTGAAGGGCGTGACCCACGTATATCAGCTTGGTGCTGCCTCAAATATTGAGCAGTATATTCATCGGGTCGGACGCACAGGTCGTGCCGGCGAGACAGGTTCAGCTACCTTGATTTTGTCGAGCAGAGAGGGCTACTTCCAAAAGAAACTAGAAAGCATCAAGATCTCATTTTCCCAAGAGCTACACTACGTCTCAGATCCAGTATTTCACGATGAAATTTGCAGCGTTGCCCAAGCAGTCGTTGAACGAGCAAGTCAAAATTACGATAAAAACGTACAATCTGTCATTGAACGCTCCAACCAGCGTGGAAATAAGAGTCCAGTTATCAGAGACAGAGACGTGGAAGTGACTAGCACTCTTCTCTCCGTCGTTGGATATTACGTCACTACGTTAAACACCAGAGGCGGCGTAAAATTTTATGCTGATCTTTTCCGCGAGCTGTATGCTAGCGCAGGTCCCTTACTTGGATTGCGCCCCGGTCAAATGTTGCAGTTTACTGCTAAACAGGTGACAGTTCTTAAAAAGGTTACAAAAATGACACTTAACGACATCAGGTCGATTGCAGAGCCCAAGCTTAGAACATAATGAGGTCAATCTATCTTTTGTTACATGTACAATACAATCAAATTCTCTATTTTTCAAAACATTAGGCTGCAATAATCTAATTTAAAACGATTTCCAATCAAAATTTTGTTCCCAAGCAAAAGCGGCCTGATATATCTTAAGCTCACCAAAAGTCTTTCCAACGAGCTGCATTGCCAAAGGCAATTTCAGGTTCTCGTCTTCTTTAGGTGACATGAGAGCAATCGGCAAGCTCATAGCAGGATGACCTGAAATATTAAATGGAGCGGTGTTGATCGTAGTTCCGATAGCCTTAGACATTTTTGTCATGATATCGTCTTCAAGAGATGAGGTGTAGTTAGCCGGGGTGGGTGCACAAGGAGTAATGAGAATGTCGTATCCTTCAAAGACTGCGTTATAGCTATCCTTAAGCTTGCGGGCAATATTTAGAGCCTTTGCTGTGAGTCCCGGGTGCGAATCTCTGATATATTGACCTCCCAGCAAACTGTTGGTACCCGCCGGGTTGCAGAGTGCTAATTTATCAAACATCTCCTGATTCCAGTGCGTCAAATGAGCCGGAATCTCCGAGTCATGCACTCCAAAATGAAGAGGATTCTGGCCACGAAGACCGTGCTCCGAAAATCCTTGACGGCTCGCAACGGTCCAGATCGCAGGAGCTTTGGCGTGCATAGGCACTGAGATCTCAGTAACTGTGATTCCAACGTTTAGTTTCTCGAATGCTTTAGCAGCCTCTTTTACCTTTTCTATAACTCTGGGATCAAGACCCGGCATTTCAAAGGACTCAATGATAAGCCCAATTTTGAAATTTTTTGCTGCATCAGCCGGCGCATCTTTAAACTTGAGCATTTCATCGTAGTAAGCCGGGAGAGTGAGAGGGAGTCCAATTTGTCTATCATCGTAACCATCAGGGCCAGCGATTACCTGTAAAAACAAGGCATTGTCAAGCACAGTCTTTGTCATTGGTCCAGTGTGGTCTACCATTGCAGCCAATGAAGCGATTCCAGTGTAGGGAACCAAGCCAAATGTTGGCTTTAATCCTACCAATCCACAGTAAGACGCTGGAATTCTAATCGAACCTCCCTGATCTCCTCCAACAGCCATATCAACCACTCCAGCTGCCAATAGTGCGGCACATCCACTGGATGAGCCACCAGCATTGTAGCCATCAGCGTATGGGTTGCTCACAGCACCATAAGCGTTTGTGAAGGAGGTAGGGCTCATGGAGAAGTTCTCACATGCACCCTTTCCGATAATAGTCGCTCCGGCTTGTAAGACTCTTGTTACAATTGTAGCATCGTATCGCGGAACAAAGTTGTCTGGAGCGCTAATAACATTGGTTCCCAAAAGCGAAGGCACAGTTGCAATGTTCACGTTATCCTTAATCGCCATAATTTTGCCGGCAAGCAATCCTTTAGCATCGCTTTCAGATGTTGACTTGATAGTAACTTTGTAAGCCCAGGCATTATACTCATTCGTTTCCGGAAGATGAATGTTCTCGCGGGGAAATCTCTCAAAGTCCACAACAGGTAAATAATCCTCTTCATCCTCAATTACTTTGACTGCCTCCTCCAATCCAGAAAGTAAGACTCTGTAAGCATCAACATCCTTGGCCGGAATAGTTACGCCGAGTGTCTTTGCGACAGCGTTGAGCTTTTCCTCCGTGAAAGAGCTGTTAACGAATTAGAATAGCTCCAAAAACGCAAAAATGAGAACTCGATATGGCTTACACGACCTCCGGCATGCGAACAACAGACATTGTTCAAAGTAATAAGCTGTAGAAAATTTGCAACTAGTCAATTGAATGTGTGTCTGAAATGAAGGATAGACTTGCAGCCATATACGACTCTGTCTATTGTTTTCGGAATCGCGAGATGAGTTCCAATTCAGGGCTTAATTCGATAAGCTATGCCCGAGATGTAACTTTAAATAAGGTTTAAAGATTGACGATCCCAGCCTATCATAATCAATTACACCACTTTTCAGCTCGAGCGTTCTTGTATATACATGATGTCTATATACATATTTACTGAAGATATATACACTCATAATCATATGTTCTATGGCCCTATACTGGGACTGGTTTCAGCGACCTCCGTGCCATCTCTGGTGCCAAACAAACGCAACTCAAGCATGTCTCCTCTTCTTGAGGTTTCGAGTTTCATTGCCTCTCTATAAATACATCAGTTAGTGTATTCCAAAGAAAAACTGCATCAGCAAAATAAATTCATACCTCAAAGCCATGGTAGCATATTGGGCCGTGCCTAGCTTCATAGAGACAACCACCCCCACCCTAGGACCAGTAGCAACTTCTTCTTGAGTCTTCACAGTAGAGCATTCAACTCCCTTCTTCTTACATTCTAAAACATCAATATCAGTATTTATGAGCTGCTCAAGAGAGTTATCATAGCGAAGAATTGCCCAATCTAGAGCCATCGGCTTCGCCAGAATGTATCTGTATGCACCTGACAGTGAAAACTCTTTAACCTTGCGATGCATTGCGTGAGGATCCAGGCCGTGAGGAGACATGACTTGCTCGTAGATTTTGATCAATGATTCAGGATAAACCATGTCAAATCCTGGCGAAGGAATGACAACATCAAATATAGAATAAAGCTGAGACTCCGCCTCGGCTTTGGTTAATGCCCGCACTTCGGACTGCTCCGCCTGTAACACATCCTCTTCAAAATCGTCAACGTCATCGTCCACTGCAGACTGAGAAGACAATTTATCTTTGTGATCTGCGATAAGAACTAAATCACCCTCTAATACTTGAAGTCCAAATTCTTGAATTCGTGCAGATACGACACAATTCCAGACATAGCTCTGGTACGCATGCACAAACATTAATCGAAGATTTCGCGGAATTTTCATTAAAGCTCCAAGCATATCGGTAGGACTGTGCTGTAAGCCACGTAAGACCGCACATTCGGCACTGCACTGACTTGGCATCAACTTGAGTACAGCATCAATATCAGCAGGATCTTTTTCATACTGTTCGCGAGCAAGCTTGGATTCTTCAATAGCCAAGGGTTGAGGACATAGAATTAAGCGGACCGCCTCTGCATATTCTCCCTTCAGTATTTGAAGACCAACTTCATGAGTAGAGACAGAGAACGTGCCAAATCTTTGCATACCAAAATAATTAATAAATCCTGCGTCTCTTAGCGAAGATAGTGAGCTGCTAATAACATTTTCTATAGCAAGGGAGTCACAATTCAAGCCATTGCCAGGCATACTGACATCTCTGATTGTAATAACGAATTCGTTACCAGCTAGCTCTCCAAGTTTCAGCATTTTAGAGGAATATTTGAAGTCGCTAAGAACAATGTCCTTTAGAGCACGGTTTAGGTTGACAAGTCTGTCTACAGTCACCTGCCGAATACTGGCGCGTTGTACCGTGATAGCTCTACGATCTTTTGTGCCCGCAATGGAGATTGACTTGGGATCCTTTCTAAGATACTTGCAGAGAAGACGGCAGACATCCAATGATTCCTTGTTGACTTTGTAGATAGTCAAATCTACAATCTGAGTACGACTTCCAGCATATTTCACAACATAGGGATCAATCTTAACGACAGGACTTATACTGTTGCTGCCTCGTGCGCGAGAGTTGCTGCCACCAGATCGTCTCAAAAAGAACTTGTTATTAGCCGTTGTTTGCGAGTCGATCGCGCCACCATACGCCGTACGAATTAATTTGTGAATCTGTCCTCGCTCAGTTTTGTCGGTAACACTTCGCATGGTAGTGTGTGTAGTTTTGAAATCTTTGATATTTGACACGATTTTAGCGACGGCAGTAGTGCAATCTTCGCCAAGGATCTCAGCCAGCTGTTTCTCTGCCTCTGCATCTAATACCACAGGCTTTTCTTCTGTCCTTTCAGCCTTGTTTTCATCTTTTGCGATATCGGTCTGTCTCTTCTCCTTAGGTGTATCGATTTGCTCGGGAATATGCTCAACGTGCAAAACTTTACCACCAGGAAGAATTTCATTCACCAAAAAGTCAGTATAACGTTGCTTAAGCGATCCTTGAAATCCCTTATGCGCGCCAATATACTCCGTTATTCCGACATCAATTTCTAAAATTCCTCGACTTCTGATCACTTGAGGAGTGTCTTGCTCTGAGGTGGATAATTTTGCTCGTTTGCTGGCAGGCTCTGCATGCTCTGCAGGCGATCCTTCGCCTGATCCTGCTTCCTCACGCTTGCTCATTGCAATATCACTCGCAACTCTACTTGATATAGCTAGATCTTTCCAGTTATATAAGGCTATTCAGGATTGTTTTTATCGCAACACCTGTATTTGCGTCGAGGAACAAACGCGTACTCAATTTCACTAAATCAAAAAAAAATTTAAATTTAGCTTCTTAAGAATTTCGGGTTAGGCTATTTTGGTGGCAGGCATACGGCATCTGGGGGCTTCTTCAGCCTACAAACAGAGAACAAAAGATGATTTTATTTGCAGATATATAAATAAATATTAGTACAATTTATGGAAACCGTCTAGTATCTAAAAATATATACATATATTCAATCACAAACCCACATTCCAGATCTTCACACACGCATCAGCTCCAACGCTGACGACCTTGCTATCTCCCAACCATGCAACGGCGTTCACGCCATCTCTATGAGCACCAGCGACTTTAATGTTCTTAGCTGGTTTATCAACACTATACACAAAAACATTCGTATCTAGACCTCCGGTGGCGGCATACTTTCCATCCGCGCGCCACGAAATCGAGCTAACGCGGGCGGTGTGGAATGCCCATTGAGTAGTCATGAGCGATCCGTCCACAGCATTATACACAGTGATCTTTCCGGTGGAGTCGCCAACCGCAAGAACTTGTTTACCGGAGTCATCAACAACCGGGCATAACGACACGACGCTGACTGCGGATCTAGCAGCAGCAACCTTTACACTTGATGGCTTGAGATCAGGTACAGAAAGTAAAGTAACTGATCCTGATTGGGTGCCGACGACAACAACCGAAGAAGAAGACGAAACAGAGGTCACTGACGAGCACTTAAAAGATGCAACTTCCTTCATCTCCAAATCAAACGAGTAGACGCACTCATCAGTGGCAATAATCAGATAATCATCAGCAGCAGATAAGCCCTTGGGCTGAGAAGGAGCTGGAATATTGAAAGGTGTAAAAGCACTCGACGAAATTGCCTTAATCTTATCGTCCCAAGCAGAAGTATAGAATTTTCCGGAGATTTCAACGATATCGGTAATTAGACTGCCATGGCCATCACCAGATATGAGCTTAGCTTCTCCAGTGGCCGCATCCCACTCAACAACTCGTCCATCGTAACTGCCAGTGTAAATCTTCTTTGAATCTGACGAAACAACAGCAGCAGTGATAGCCTTTTGGTGTCCATAAATTACCCTCTCAGTTCCCGTTGAGGCAAGCGAGAGAGTGTAGATGTCACCGGACAATGAGACAGCTGCCAGCTCTGTTGACGACGTGAAGACGATGCCCATGATGTGATCATTGGTGATCTCCCACTTGTGTAATTCGTTAATTTTGGAATCTTCAAATGTCCATAGTTTAGCTGTGCCATCGGTGGAGACGGTTGCAAACTGGCAAACTCCGGCATCACTCTTTCCTGAGGCAACTCCTAGGATACCGCCTTCATGGGCACCATCTAGTTTGGCCAAGACCTCTCCCTCTTTTCCTTCGTATATCACAATTTTGCGGTCCATTCCGACGCTGACGGCATATGCTCCATCTAATGAAAATCTAATATCAGTTGCGAAGCTGCTGTGTTCACCTCTAATAGCCTTCACGAATTTGAATGGTGGACCGGCGAGCCATACTACGGCAGTATCATCAGAAGCAGTGGCAGCTCTGAATGGTCTTACAGAACGAATATCGGCTGCGTTAATTTGCGACGCATGTCCAGTGACTTCACCGACACTGTTACCGCTGTCGAAGGTAAAGAAATGACCGAATCGTTCCTTACCGTCACCGACAGCAACTATCCGCTTACTATCACAATCCCAGGCAAGGTCGTTTATTCTTCCTGAAATGATAGGAAAGGATCCCTTAACGATCTCAGGATCGGCAGTAGTTGAAGATGAGTCGAAGACCTTCACAGTTCCGGACGCATCCCCTGAGGCGATGTAGTAGCCAGAGGGAGCGAACTTGGACACGGTAGTGCTAGCCAGGTGACCGACAAACTGTGTAGAAGAAGCCGGCTCGGAGAAAGAGCGCAAGATGACTGCCTTGTTGCTAGGATACACGATACGGTTCGTTCGAGCGTCGAACGAGAGATGGAGGGGTGTGCCCTTTGTTGTCGAGGGAAGCGCAGCCCAAAGGGATTCTGTGGGACGATCAATAAACCAGAATGCACACGAGATATTATGATAGTAGACTCTTACCTCTAGTTACTGACATTATCGTGGTGAATTAGTTGAATGATGTGTAATTGTGTCAATTGTAGGTAAATACCTGTAAGCACGGTGTGTGAGGCCACCTAATAGGCGTTGAATCGGATTTGGAGCAACAGATAAAGCCGCACACTTCCTTAAGTAGCAATATGACAGTTCAACAGTTGAGGGCTCTACGAAGCAGTTTAAGAAACTAATCACAATATATTTACTCATAAAACCTCCAATATAAAAGCAAAAAATAATTACAAAAACCATAAACCTAATAACCATAAACTCCGCATCATAACGCGTACATATGAAATAGTAAGTTCGAGCTATCTGTGTCCTGGAAATGACCAGGAACTATTTCAATATTTCCTATTTATGTTTTTCAAATATTAGCGCTGCAGAAATCACTCGGAACCTTGTAACTGCTGCTCTGACTTTTCATCGCGATAAGGCCGCGCAGGCTGCGAGGGTTCTTGTTGATTCACGAGCACGACATACTCATAATCAGCAGCGGTAGTACAACGAATTTTGAAAAAAGTATTGACAATAAGATCTGACAGATAAACACAAGCAAGCACTACAACGCTTCCGGTCAAGATTCCGATCAATAATGGAAGAGTGAAAGAAAATAAAGAATGCGTCATAGAATTGAATATGCTGGCTGCGCTCTCGTTGCGGCCGCTTGAAGAGCGTTGGCTAGGACGTCTGACGCCACTAGGCTTTAAATGTCTGTCGGCATAATAATTTTGACTGCCAGCTTTTTCAGACTTTGACTCAATGGCCACAATGCTTTCAAGGGCCGGCCAAGGACGGGAGATGCTTTCTGTTTTGACACCAAAACCCTTTGCCAGGCTTTTTAAAGCACACCAGTACCGCTTAGAGCTATCAGAGCATGAGTCACTAGTTAGACGGTCGATGTAGCTGGGCCCGGACATTGGTGGCATAACTTCGACCGTGATTTCGCTGTGCATAGCGTGTTTCACAGTGAGCTCACCATCGTCGGCGATGTAAACCATTGCAAGTAGAGTGTTGGCATGATTTTCTTCATAAGGAAGGTAGTTTGTGTTTCCTGTGTTAGTAGTGCGTAGTAGCAAAGCGATTGCCAGTTGATTCGAGTCCTGGTCACCCAGAGGGATACTGAGGGTAAGATCCGGTGTGAAGTCTTTTTCAAGTTTCGACGCCTCATTGGAAGATGAGGGGGAGGAGAAAGAGATGGAGACGAAGGAGTTAATCGAAGTAGGGCCGATATAGGCTTGGGATTTAGCGGCTAGTTGCTGAGAGTGTAGCAGGCTGTGATTGATATCAAATATGAATGTCTAATAAAGTGAGTCATAATAATCACGAAAAGAAAAAAGAAGTCATATGATACGTACAGTGTCAGACTTCTTTTCGGTGAGAGCAACTCCGAAGGGGTCGACATACTCCTGGACGCTAGATATTATCAAGCGCGGTTAGCAGGTGACGCGAGACAAGAACGAACCCGACCTGATCTGAGGACACATACTTGTGCACCTGGATATTCAACAAACTACTTCCGGAAGAAGTCAGGGAGTTGGACAAGTAGACTGCCTGGAATGAGAGGAATGTGAGTAAGAGGAATGCGGTTGCGGGATCAAAGGAGGCACTGACGGTATTTGAGATCACTACGCCGGCCGCCAGCGGAACGAGAGCGAGGATCAGAAAGCAGCGCATTGTGACGACTCTTTGTTCGACTTTGAGCACACAGCACAATTCACTGGAACAAACAGCGGTTTTGAGGAAGATGAGCAGCTGATAAGGACAGTCTAACACATACAGTGAAGCAGTGGACGAAGAAAGAGCAACTGGTGTCGTGTGGTCTCTCTGGGAATCAATTAAATGGGATCATGACCGTGCGGCTTGCTTATTATGCCATCAATCCCAATCACGTCTGGCTGCTTGTCACTCATTAATGTGACTTGATCACATACTATCTGTGATTATATGGTGGCTGAATAAAGAAGCATTCCGGCGGATCCGTACCCTTAACCTCAATTAGTAATAAATACTTTCCTATTTTGAACACAGCATCGGTTAATTCGGATTTGCGCTGATGTAATCGCTGCTTGTTTCTACCTTTGCTTCTTTTTATTTCAGATAGTCTCAATAAAAAATCAACAGAAATGCCCCGAGCTGTTAAAGGTAAACTCTTCTCTGTTTTTGCTGAGCTCTGATCTCAATAGTGCTGATATTCTCTCTCTTCAGGTGTCTTCGTTGAATGGTGATCCTACTTTGATATTCCCACTCTAATTACACTGCTCACTCATCACGTCGTCTGCAGCGATCCCTCCATCAAATCCCTTATTCTCAACATCGACTCAAAGTCCCACAACGTCGTGGTTGCCGTATGCTACAAAATATGTCTATACTCCTATTATAATCGTCACTGCTAATGCACAAGAGCAGGATCTGGACGATGAGCACCTCGTCATCGACGAACGTCAGGTAGACAACATCAAGCGGCAGCTGGATGCTCAGCTGGCTGAAAATACCTTCAATCCTGCTGAATTGGAGAACAACCCGGAAAAGTAGATCAGATCGTTCTACTCTCGACATTGCAGCATTCTCCAGGACTATTTGCATATCTACCTTCCTCCTTCAATTTACTATTCAGCATTAGTCCGTATGGATTCATGACAATACGGCCCATATGATGGGACAGTAAAACAGGATTAAGCATTTCACCGGATCCTTCACCATCTGTTCCAGCTGTCTAGAATCTCCATACAGCGCCAGCAATGCATCACCAAGCCTACTATTGATACTATGATTGTATTGTACCACTTATCTCTTATACATAATTGCATCATTATAGCATAATCCACTTCTCTGTAAATTCTTCGCAACTAGTCAGCTCCTCTCTCAACTACACTCAATATTACGCATAATCTACTCTTGACTCTACGAACGCTGCTCATCTGTATATTTTGTCATTTACACACTCTTATCAATATATGTAACTTCCAATTTATATTTTCTTCAAATCTATCAGTAAACATATATCACAATCCACACGAAACTGCGCATACAAGGCGCTTCTTCAGCTGTTTATCACGTGACCAAATCTTCAATCAAAGCAAACTTCCTATGCTCCGCAAACAAATCTAAATCAAAAGTGTTATTGCAGCACGAAATGGCAAGTCTACTCTTAAATTCTCACATTTAGTTCATTATCTTCTTTGCTGACTTATTCTATTCTAGCTACCATTAACCCTTTTGAATATATCCCAGGGCCATCCCATGCTCGTCGAGCTGAAGAGTGGGGAGACTCTTAACGGACATCTTGTAAACTGTGATGCTTGGATGAATCTCACCCTAAAAGAGGTCATTCAGACTAATGCTGTATGTTATACCATTTGTTTATTTAAATAATCGTTACTCATCAACCATCAGGACGGAACACGGTTTTATCGGCTACCCGAGTGCTACGTGCGCGGCAACAACGTGAGCACTACTTCGTTTTATCTTCCACTGACCACTGCTGATCCAGGATTACTATTTAGATCAAATATTTACGAGTCCCAGATGAGGTTTTAGAAATCGCTCGTGAGAAGAATCAACAACAACGCGAAGAATCTCGCCAGAACCGGAATGCCGGAATGAACCAAGGCGGTCGTGGCGGCTACAACTCTCGAGGCTACAACAACAGCTCGCAGCGAGGTGGTGGCGGATACAATCGCGGCGGTGGTCGAGGGGGAATGTCGGGTGGTGGTGGCCGTGGCGGTGGACAAAACCAATATCGCGGGCAAATGAATAGAGGCGGGAGAACCGGTGGATACTAATCTATTGTCCGATCATTCTGTCAACGCATCGATTCAGGAACACTGCTTCATGTATATTAGTCATAGTGTTTGTTGTTATGTTGGACGAAATGTAATTCTATATGTAACCTTCAAAAAAACAATAGATCCGATATATCTTTATCAAAGAACTAGCTCCTAGCTACCATTATATCATTTATTTACTCTTACATATATCCCTTAATGATCACATACTCAAAACATGACTTTTTACCTCCATAGCGCACTTTCATCCCCCATTTAGTTGCGCTTACGGCCACCACGGCCTCTTCCACCTCTGCCACGACCGCCACGTCCTCCGCGACCACCTCGTCCAGAATGTCTCCTCTTCTCTCCTTGATCCTCACCATCATCCTCCGACTTTCGCTTTCGCTTCTCACTGTTAAAAGCATTGAAGCGACCAAACGTGTAGCCCAGCTTGCCGCCCTTTGACGCAACATATTCCTCCTTGGAAGATATGGTAAGCGTCTGCTCGCCATACTTCAGCTCTGAGCTGACACTGGTGAATTTCTCTGCATCCGCAACAGTGGTGAATTCAACAAAGACAGCACCTTCGAACTTCTTAGTGCTATCCCGAAGCAAACGAACCTGCTTAATCTCCGCGCTGAGTTTCTCAAAAAAACTCTCAATATCAAACTGACTGGTGGGCGTCTCATCACCAAAGCCCGCGATGTACAATGAGGCAAGGTCAGCCTGTTTCTCAGCATCGGACGGAGGAGCGCTGATAGGAACCTTCCGTCGGACATTCTTGCCATCTGCATCAACCTCTAGCAACTCCTTGCTTTCGCGTAAAGCGACAACGACTTCTTCAACAGGCTGGAAACGACGCATTCGTGCAAAGTTAGCAATGGTAGCAATTGGAACCCAGCCATCGTTTGATGAAGTCGCCTTCCACAAAAACTTGTCGCGGGGCAAGTTTTGATCCGAAAAGTAAAACTCAACCTGCTTAAGAATTAAAGCGTGGTCGGATGTAGTTGGAAGTGTGGAAGCATCTGATACAATCTTTCCGGTCTTGGTGGTTGTGGCCGGTTTCTCAGTTGGCTCAGCAGGCTTGGGTTCTGATTCAGTCGCAGTGGACTCAGCAGCAGCTTCGCTTTCAGTGTTAGACTCAATAGCAGCTTCCTCGGTCTTAGCTATCTCCTCAGGCTTAGTCTCCGCTTCCACGATCTCTGGGACGACAGCTGTTACCTCCTCCTCCTTGCCTTCACTCGATGGTAAGTTGTTGTTCTCAGACATCTTCAGATCAGATTTGTTTGAAAGCTCTTGTAGCACTATATCGTAACAAATAAAAAAATAATCTTTCAATAAATATACTGTGAGAATCTGAAGCTAAGATATTGCACAAAATTAACTGTAGTCAAAAAGTACAGCAAGATCTATCTAACGCGGATTGAATGGCAAGCTCATTACTCGAATTTTTTTGTTGTGGTTAAGGTTTTCAAAATTTCAAAACCTTATTTTTTCAATGACTAAAAATTATGCCACCACTTCAATATTTTGGCTTTTTCTTTGGTCAATACTGTCTCTGGGATTTATATTGTAAAGAATTATATTATACAAATACATCACTTCTTTGGATTATATACAATAGCTTGTAATGAATATAAAAAAAGCATAGTCCTCAAAAAAATAACTGCCTGAATCTAGCCTCGTATTCCTCTATCCCTACAGAGCAGGCGACTTAGACTGCGGTCCTGAAGTACTGATAGCTAGCCCATCAAACATCCTCAGCCAGCTGTCGCGCTTCTTCCTAGGCGAACCACTCAAATCGGCCGCTGTCTGCTGTGCGTCAGTCATCTCCTGAGATTCAGCACCTATCACTGTGTTAGGTCTTGTACTACTCTCTGAATTTTGCTCTCCCTCTACAAGCTGGCGGGAAGAAGAACTACCATCAGTTAAATGTAAAGGTCGTAGCACTTTCTGGCCATGCGATGACACTCTGCGATAATTATTGAATCCAGCACCTTTGGGACTGCGAACAAGCTTTGGAGATAGCAGAAAGGGAGAACTACCCGATGGCAAAGACGGTGATCGCATTTTTGGAGTCTGAGATGGTGCAGCCAATAAATCAGGTGAGCGTTGAGTCTCTAATCCTTCGGATCCTCCAATATCAATATTGAGACCTATTCCGATTCTCGAACGCCGTCGATTGCCTTTACCCGAAATGGGAAACGGTTTCTTCAATGACGAATATGAGGATGCAACAGCTTTCCCTATAGCCTCGCTGCTGTAATACCTAGTAGTCTTCTGCTCTGCGAATTCTGGAGAGTCTGAGCTTGCGTTGGGCATTAGTGGAGTTGAGCTAGATGATTCAGACTCTAGAAGATATACAAGAGCTGAATTGTCAAGTAACTTCTGAGTTATGCGTTCTATATAAGATCTCATGGCCATATTAGCCTCCCGAAGCTCTTCGTTCTCCTTCAAAACATCTGCCGCGCAAATAGTTAGTAGCATAATATCAGTATAAAAAAATTGAACTGTACCGTCCATACTGTGATTATTCATGTAATCTTCGGTGTGAGCTAGCAGTTGGTCCGCTAAAACCTCACCTTTCGACTGCTCAGTATCCGCCGCTGACATGGCGTCCTTACTCTCAAATGCACCACTTAGTTCAACTGTAGCATCCCTAGTTGATAATTCTGTAATATTTGCACTTGATTCGTGAATTCTTTCTCTAATTTTTATATAGAGCGAACGTGTTGTAGTAATTTCGGATTTCAGTTTCTTTACTTCCTCTTCATGCACGTTGTCGCGAGCAAGAAGTTTCAAATGAATGTCTGCCAGATCGAGACGCAGGTTGTCGACTTCGCGTCTGTATCTTTCACAATTTTCACATGTCTCGTTTGCCTTTTTATCTCTTTCTTTCTCATGTAGATCCGGCGATTCTAGTTCAAGATCCAGATCGCTGCTCCGTTGGTCTAATTTGCTGCTGGAAAAGGGAGCTGAAGTTGTACCAGTATCATGAACAGGTGTTGGAGGCAGGGTATCACGGTCATTGTTGAGAGAAAGCTCTTCAGGCCAAATATTTTTATGCAGCTCTTTCTATATCAATTGTAAGATTTAAATAAAACGCATGGCAGGGCAACAGTGATCGCTTACTTCATGTTTCAACTCGTTATGCAGCTTTCTGTTCAGTCGCTCCATGTGTCCAAGCTCTGACTGTAAGGTCCGCACATTCTGCTCTCGAGCTTCTAGTTCATGATCCTGAACTAGCTGTAGACGTTCCAAATCTTTAATCTTATCATTGAGGTACAGAATGGTAATTTCCTGTTGACCAGCGTAGTCTTGTGGTTCGTCATTGTGCGCTGACTCTGCTATTGGCACATAGTTAGCATCAAAAAGCAATAATAACAATTGAAGAGTTAATCTTACCCATTATGTACTATAGTACTTTCAGATCGCAAACAACTGGCGCGTATAAACTAGAGCTCTCTTTCTGCAACTGTAGATATAATGCGAACAAGCGCAACAGCAAATTGAATTCCTCAGACTACCAGGAAAATTGGACAGCAAGCAGGATATCATCCATACCGCAACTTTGAGGAAATAACTTGTTAGAATATACTAGTTCACTAAAACTTGCTCAGAGGCTTGGTATGCACCGGCTTCTGCAGTTATTGGTTACATATTAGATATGGAGTGCTGCTTCACTGCGGCTGCACAGTGAAAGTGCCCTTACCTCATGCTTGCATGCTTTTGAGCAGCCATACAATTCGAGCCGCACCAAAAACCCTACAAAATAGCTAGTTGTTCGAGGGTGTCCTGTCCTAATGATCAGTATAGAAGCCAACTTTTTGAGACCG
Source organism: [Lipomyces] yamanashiensis (assembly GCA_030572775.1). Taxonomy (NCBI): domain Eukaryota; kingdom Fungi; phylum Ascomycota; class Lipomycetes; order Lipomycetales; family Lipomycetaceae; genus Myxozyma; species [Lipomyces] yamanashiensis. Next base: position 209,679 of record JAJMBS010000026.1, read on the forward strand.
AAATTTAAAATTATGCAATTTAATGCTCCTCACCGGCTTTGCATCGCCTTTGAATGTATAGTATCATTTAACATCTAGTTCTGCAGATAGCTAACTATACCAGTCTCGCCATTCAATATTTGTTAGTTGTGTCTGTATGTTAATTTCTCAGTCATCGCAGATAGTATGTTTTAAATTTTCGCAGTCATCAAAACAGTTAATATTTAATTAATGCTATAGCCAAATCTACTCTGAAATTGCGAATTTTGGAATCAATCTCATTGGTGTCACTGCAATGGAATATTTTATACCAACATTGGGGCCCTTTGCTGAAATAGTTTTTAATCTTTATCAATTGGATGTATGTTAAATAATTAAATACAAGATTTTCAAATAATAAATGGTGGAGTCCTTAGTTAGCTGATAGTCTTATTTGAACTGACATGAAGGTAATTTACTTCTTGCTGCTAAGGTTTCTGCAGAGCTTTACCACAGTCATCTGACATATTGTAGATATCAATAATTTGATAAATAATTACATATTTAACTCAAAGTACGGTTTTGTTTAAACTGAGATTAGGTGGTATACACCAGTCTAATGATTGCATCACAACACTGCCTCATTACCTAAGCATGCAGAGCTGCAACAACGTTTCATGAAGGATGCTTGAACTATGTGACTACACTAGCTGTATATCAGGATATAGTGCAACAATAGTCATACAGAACCTCATATCGGACATTTCCCGTAATGGGGCTACGGGGCTACGCTATAAGCAGCCCTGCACTTTACAGTGGTAATAGGCAACTGCTTCATATTGGCTAAGTCAAATCATTTTATAATATTTATAATGTAATTCACAGGTGTCTGTTGAAACTTTAAGATTGACAGAAGATTAAAGTTATGGTTTATGTGTTGAAACTTTAAGATTAACAGAAGATTAAAGTTATGGTTTATGTTCCAATGTTAATGTGGATCACAAGTGTGGATCATATGACTCTTGCAGACAGGACTTGGCAATGATATATATAGAGGGCTTTGATCCCACCTTGTTTAAAGAATAATAATAACAACTACAATAATCAAACAACAGATTATCATACACTCAACACAGAATCTCCATCATGGATTACAACACTGCTTCATCATCCAACATGTCTGGTACTTCCAATATGTATCAATCATCACAACAGGAACTTCAAATTTTCCTACTTAAGAAGCTGTTTGCAATGAAGTATCACAGAGAGAAAGTTACTCTAGAAGGATTCGATCAGTTCAGATATGAGTTTGGGTCACTGGCTGAATGCTTGAAGTCTATCAAGCTGGATGTTGATGCCTTGCTTGTTGTGTCATACTTGAAGTCCTTGCCAGAGACACTAGAAAGTACAGTCTGTGTTCTGGAATCAAACCCTGGAGTAAGCTTGGAAGAGGCTCTGAATGCAACTGGAGCAGCTGTGAGAAGAAAAGTCTTGAGAGATCAGGAAGGAGAAGGCCCAGGTGCTAGTACTTATGCAGTAAAGAAGTATGGGAAAGCAAAGGGCAAGAGGTGTTTTGAGTGTGGAGAAGAGGGCCATTTCAAAAAGGATTGTCCGGAGTTGACCAAAGGGAAAGGAAAGAGCATGAAAAAGGGCCATTTCTTTAAGGCTGCAGCAGTGATCACTAAGTACTGTGGTAAGCAGCGGGAAGGTCACGTGGACGATCACGTGCAGGGTCATGTGCAAAGGCACGTGCAGGAAAGTCACATGGACGATCACGTGCAGGGTCATGATCAAAGGCACGTACAGGAAGGTCACGTGGACGGTCACATGCAGGGTCACGTGGAAAGGACAGTGGTGGCCGGAATGTCTGCAGGAGGACACTCTGAAGATGGTGTGTGGTTCATTGACATGGGAGCCACTAGACACATGACATCGGATAGGAGCTGTCTACAGAATTATCAGCCTTTGGATTTGATGCTTGAGGCTGCTAATGGGCAACACATGAGAGCTGTG